>CDMY01000553.1:265020-291385 GCA_001179505.1 Vitrella brassicaformis | reverse complement strand
CCCCCCCCCCCCCCCCCCCCCCCCCGCTCCCACACACACATCGACACACCCTGCCATGTGTCTTCCCGTCCGTCAGATATCTCTGGGCCCCTACACGTTGGACTTTGTGCGTGCGATGACGCCACACGAGGAGCAGGAGGCCCTGAAGGACATCGGTGTGGACCCACACCCTCCCGACGAGCTGCCCGAGGGGCCATATGCACGGCCGATGGAGCACACTGCAAACAGCATGAAGCACACATGGGGTGAGGGCATGCAGTGCGCAGAAGGGGAGAGGAGGAGGAGAGGGGCAGGATGGTGTGTGTGTGTGTGTGTGTGTGAGTGCTGCAGAGGAGGATCTGAGTGACGGCGGCATCATCATAGAGGTGGACGGCCCCCACCACTTCTACAAGAACTCCTACCACTGGACGTCCTTCTCCAAGCTCAAGCACCGGCTGCTCACCCGCCTCGGCTTCAAGGTCGTCCACATCCCCTACTTCACCTGGCAGACACTCCGCGCCAAGGACGAGAAGTATGCCTACGTCCGACGCCTTCTCGAGGCTGCCAAGATGCAGATGCAGCTGGACATAGCGGACACTGGTGTGGACTACCAGCCGCCCCCTGACGTCTTCTGGACAAACCCCCATGCCGTGAGGAAGCCGAGGAGGCCATACCAGAGCGGCATGAGTGCCCCGGTGGACCCCTTGATGGTCGACTGGGATGGGCAGAGAGAGCGGGAGAGACAGAAGAGAGACCAGAGGGGGCGGGGGAGTGGGGGAGGGAGGGGGAAGGGGAGGCTGGCTATGACTGCACACAAGATCGCTCGGGCGAGGCTGAGGGGTGGCAGGAATGCTTGATGGATCCATGCACAGGAGGGGGGATACCCTAGAGGTATATATGTGGCTACTGACATGTGGGTCGGTCGGGTCATTCGACCGAAGCGAACAAATAGACCTTTGATTGACGAGCACTAAGGCTTCGTGTGTGAGTGTGTCCGAACCATTGTCAGACGTGCAGCAACACACATAAGTACACATAAGGCACAAGACACCCACGCAGACACGCAGCCACAAACCTGTGTGTGTCTGTGTGTGTGAACGGGCAGGTTTAGATGTCATCGTCGTCATCATCTTCATCTTCATCCCCGCTGGAGAGCGAGTCCATCTCGTTCTCCGCGTACACAGCCAGATAATACGACAAATCGTTACCTGGGCGCCCACACACACACACACACACACTCTAACTATGGTGCACATGTGGTGTGTACTGCGAAGGCTAGGTCGACCTTTGAAGTCCTTCGCCTCTCTGTCGCACCCCGGTCCCTCCGGTGGCTGCTTGAAGGCCCACTCCAGCCACGGGCCGTCGCCAAACGACTGCGCCAGCCGCATCGGCACTGTCACGCCATCCGCACTCACTGCCTGCATAACATAACAAAATAGTTATGCGTGGAGGCTGGGCAGTTAGCAGGGGTCGTGTGTGTGCCATGTGCACCTACCTTCATGTCGGCGCCGGCTTTGTGCAGTATCTTGAGGAGGTCAAGGGCAAGGGACGGATCGAGCACTCTGTCCGCACACACCATGGCTGGCGTCTCGCCGTCAGTGTTCCTGCACAAACAGCGAATGCACATCCGTCCGTGGTTGTGCTGGTCCATCCATCCACCCTGCTGCCCACCGTGCGTAGACCAGCTCCCCTTGTGTGGCTTCGATAAGGAACTCGAGCACATCGCCCGGGCTGGCAATGCCGCTCGACGCCTCCCTCCCACCAGAGCCGCTCGCACTTGCGCTCGCACTTGCACTCGCACTTGCCTCAGCAGCGTCTGGCTGGTGTCGTCTCGCCTTGCGGGCCTCGGGATCACCCCCAGCACCCTGCTGCTGCTGCTGCTGGTGGTCTCCATCATTCTCTGGGATGAGGTCATCCTGAGAGAATGAGATGAATGAAATGGGAAGGAAAGAGGGACGATGTGTGTGTGTGTGCGTGTGGCTGACCAGTTCTGTGTCTAGGTCTTCCTCAGCGTAGAAGAGCAGGTGCAGCAGGGTGTGGCCGCTGTTGTCGCGGTGGGCGATGTCGCCTCCGTGAGCCACCAACCACCTGCGACGGTCAGATGGGATGGATGGATGGATGGACGGCGGTGGTGAGTCGTCTGTATGGTGTGCAAGTAACTCATTCAGTGACTCACTTGAGGTCGGGGAGCCTCCTTTCCTGCGTGCAGTAGACGATCCAGGGCAGCTCCAGGTCCTCTATCATGCTGTTCACCTCTACGTCAAACAACCAACACACACACCCTCTCATACCACAGACATGAGTGAGTGAGTGTGTGTGCGTCTGTGTGGTGTACCTACCGTCGGGGTGGGCGGTGAATTCCCTTTCCATCGTCTGCACCCGCTGCTGCGCGTCCTCTTCGCCCTCCGTCAGCCCCTCACCGTAATACAAACGCTCAGCCGCTGTGTACCTGCACACACACACAGGCAAACACAACACAACACAACACATTCATCCCAGCCGAACGATCCCCCGGGCCACTCACGCATTCTGCAGGAGAAACTCTATGGCGTCTTTAAGGTCTCGTGCGCCTCCCGATCCCCGTTTGGGGCTGACTTCAATGCGGCCCTGGTGGATGCGCATGGCCTCGTGCAGCGGCGTGCGGTTCTGCAGACTCCGCTGCCGGAGGGGCGCGCCCTCGCCCTTCAGCCACGTCAAAGCCGACACATTGTTCTGAACCTGCAGACAGAAAGGCAGCGCAGTCACGAGAGCAACACACGCATCCTGACCGTGGGTCCATTGCTTTGGTTACCGACCGCAGCGTAGTGCGCCAGCGTCCATCCGTCGCGGTTCTTGTCGGCGGTGCGGAGAAGGTCGTTCTCCCTCCTTGTCATGTCCTTGACCTTGTCCCACTCCATCCTCTCGGCGCATCCGAACAAGAGCAGGGAGGACGTGCTGGGACGCCGCCCTCCCTCACCCGATGCCATCAAATCCGCCATCCCCTCCGTTTTGTATCTAAGCTCGCAGACGGATCGGCGAAGGATTTCGCCTGTTTTCCCCCACAGATCTCCGCTTCCGTGGGCAGAGTGATGATGTCTGCGTCGCTGCCAGGGCGTTCATCTGTTGCACGACTCATCTGCGAGTGCGACCAATCCCTCGACAGAATGCGTTAGCTCGAGAGCAACGCCAGAGAGGGCGCCAAGCAGCTGGGAGAGGAAATCATGGCCTCAGTGGCTGCCAGAAGTGGTTTGTGGGAGCAACCTGAGACCTCCGGAGAGGTGCTCATCAACGCGGGTAATACTGTGCAGCGCAGGCCCTGGGAGAGAAGGCCAAGACACAATGGCAGTCCACTTTATCGATGTCATTGGTCTGTTGTGTGTGCGCTGACCTGTGTTCTTCCTTCAGGTGGATTCGTCTACCCAGTGAGCCGCCGAGGCCTGCTGATGCCCTTCATGCGCCAGCGATACATCTCTGTCCTGCTGATGCACTTCGCTGACGGCCTCCCGCGAGATGCCGACGGCCATGTCTATCTGGAGACCTCACCTGCATACTTTGAGGCTTTGCTGGACGAGCTGACGCTCTACGAGACCGGCCGTACCAACACTGTCGACCTGCCGCCCTCCAAGGCGGCTGACCCGGCTTACAGCGAGTACCACTCCCTCTTCATGCGGGAGATTTCGGCGTTCTCTCCATCGGCTGACCAGCAGACACCGCTCGATGCTGTGCCTGCTCACGATGCGGGTGTCAAGGAGGCCACACAGCTGTGCGTTGATTTCATCGAGAAGTCGACTCGCGCCTATGTGAATGCCATCAAGGGGCTGTGGCGGATTGGGGATGACATCAAGGCGTTCCTGGCGGACATGGATCCCTTCATGAAAAGCTCGAGCGATGCCGACAATGCCCTACTGAGCCTGACCGTCCTGGGCCGCCGGGTGACTATCATGAAAAAGACGCTGTGTCGGCTGGGTGACGATCACCCCCTGCTGACACGATTCTCCGAGTAAGGGGGGCACACGACAGTCCTGTGCTTTGACTCTTCCTGTGATGATTTGCTCGTGCAGCACTGCCCCGAACTGGCCTGATCGGCGCGTCAGAGAAACCCCCGCGAAGCATTTCATCACCGCAGTGGAGTTTGCCAGGCGCATGCGACCATGCCGCCGGGACAGCTGATCACACCCCCACCGATTGAGCCCCCCAGGTGGCGGCTGTGCGCGCGACGGCTGTGTATCGAGGACATGGAGATGTACGGCCTCTCCCGCGCCCCGATCTGTCATCTGCCGCCTGGTGGTGATTTCATCATCAAGTCTGCAGAGGAGTGGGTGAGTGTGCTGGACATGATCGACAAACCGGCATGCAGGGCGTCGCTGTCGTACAGGTGAGCAGCCACGAATGCTCCATACTGCCACTGTCAAAGAGAAGCGGCTCCCGCCGTTTGTCAGGTCTAGTCGTGACGGTGGTGACTTCGGCACGATGGTGGACAAGGCGGGCGATGCGAGCGGTCTGCTCTTCCTCATCAACCACAACGACACATACCGATTCGGCGCCTTTGTCGACGGCCGACTTAAGCCGCCCGCCGACCCCACACAGACCAGCGGACACTACAAGGTGCCGCACTTCTTCATCTCCATCAGCGGAGCCTACGGCAAAGTCACCAAGGTGCCCATCCCCGAGGCCAAACAGAGGGTCGAGGTCGCCGGCCGCGACGCCTCCATCGAGGCCAGCAATCAGGACTCACGTGGCAAGGTGGGAAGAGGGGCAAGGTGGGAAGAACAAAGCAGCACGAACAGAAGGACACGGCTGTTACATTGCTGAGGGCAGTTGTATTTGGGTGAGGGATACCTGTGGCTTGCGTGGGCCGCCCCCGGCCCGGCAGATGACGTGCGGTGCTGCAACAATCATATCAACAAGGACGACCTGCCTGATGGCTACCTCGACCAATGCAACGACTACGGCCAAGGCACACTGGCGGGAGGATTCACATTTCACGCAAAGGAGATCGAGGTATGGCATGTTGTGAGCGGCGGTGTCGCCAAGAGCGCATGAATGTGTCGGTCGGTGGGCACAGCATGCCTCGTACACGTGTGTACGTATGTGTGCGGACGTCTGCTGACTGCTCTTCACTTCTCTGCGCATGATCGCTGTACCATAAGTAGCTCGCTTTACTCATTTTGCGTATGTGTTTTCCTATCTGGCGGGCTGTCCGTGTCGTTTGTCGATGAGATCGATTGTGTGGCGTGAGGGCCTTCATGCGCTGGGGGCGAGATAGCTGGATGGCCATCATGCCTCTGCTGCTGCATACCCACATGCACCTAAGCTCTTTCTGCTACCTACCACTAAAGGGATCTATCGCGCCCAGTCGGCTCATCACCGCACGTGAGACACGAATGAACACGTCAACATATGGAGCCCAGCAAAACACAACGCAAAGGCAAGTGACTGACGATGGTACTGACGGTCTCTCGACCCTTAATCCGTGGAATGCCGAACATTGTGGGCGGGAGCGTGACACAAAGACGCGTACAGAATATGGACCCTCCACCAGAAGGCCTGCAACTGCGATGGCAGTACGGCGGCTCCCATTCCTTCCATGCATGGCTTCTTTGCCTCTGCTTGCATCAGCACAAAGACACAGTGAGAGTGAACGCGGTGCATCCATGGGTGGACCGCCCACATTTCTCCACATTGCGTCCCAACCTCGTAATGACATGATGGCCTTTTCTTGCACCTAAGCTCAGTGGATCAGGAACTCTGCAGCACTCCACTGAGAGCTTTAGGGAGAGACGGGGAGACGCCCCCAAGTGTGAAGTAAATCTAAAAATATATGGCGAGAATCGAGCACTGAGACGATACAGCAGCGAGAGTTCATCAATCTTCACCGTCTACAAAAGCGCCCCTGCACCGTTCCTGAAAAATGTTAACGTTCGCCGCAGCAGCATCGCCGCACCAGCCATTCAGCCGTGTGAAGCTGGATGAATATTCTCAAGGGCGAGTTGAGAGAGGACTGAAGAACAACAGCGAGGGGACAGCCTCAGGCCGCGGCCCGGCATCCAAAGCCATGAGCTTTCAGCGGATAGACGCGTCGGTGGCGCTTGATTATTACCTACCGTGTGCTGCTGAAGCAGACCGAGGAAATCACCAAGATGCCCATCGACCCGTCGCAGTGGAAGGGGAAGAGGACGGGCAGCACGTTGCCGATGCTGCCCGAATGTCGAGTGCTGGCCCCGACCCTCGTCAGCCTCAAGGTGAAAGAGCTCATCGAGGCTGACCCATCAGATGGCCTTCTGATCCACACAATCAAGGACTGTAAGTTGTTTCTCTGATACATGCGGATGGAGAGAGAGGGTGTATGTCTGTGCGCATTGTGTGCGTCCTGTAGGTCTGGAAAGCTGCTACGACGACTGGGTGAGGTATATGGAGGTTGCGCAGGTGTTGCGGGACAGGGCCTTTAAGCACGGTAAGGCAGTCATGCAGTCACTGTGACAAAGCGCGACCATAGGCGGGCCTGCCTGGCTGCCTGCCTGGCTGGCTTGTGTGTGATTGCACAGAGAGGGCCAACAAGTACAAGAAGGACTTAGAAAACGTCCATCTCCTTTGGTGCAAGGAGCGAGAAGAGAAGGTAAGTCTACGTGCTGCTAACACACCGAAAATGCAAGTTGTACATCTGTCTGGCCTTATCGGTTTGGGCCCAGGAGATAGCGCAGGAGGAGGTCAACGGACTGAGAGAGGAGGTCAGCAACTGCACAGCACGACTGAGATAGGGTGTGATGCAATCAATCATGGTGTCCTCCTGTTGCCTTCAATCAGAACAAGAAGCTCAAGACAGCCCTGGATATCTGGGCAACCGGCCAGGTACGTAGGCGTCTTCTCTTCATTCACCCGTGTCTTACACCCTTTTTCATCTCGCGTCTGTGCTTATGTGTCTGTCAGGCTCAGGAGGGCGGGGTGGCCAGCGAGGAGGGGGACAGGGGGCCGGGAGTGTTGCATCCGCTGCTGAAGACAGCGACGACGATGAGGATGACGAGTCGGATTCGGAGAGCGAAAACAACGAGGGTGAGACGGACGGTCAGTCACTTAGTCGACTCACACGGACGGGCACACAAACCATGCACACACAAACAAGACACATTCTCCTCCACATGGGTCAGGTTGTTCATCTCCGACTACCGCAGAACCTGCCGCTGCGCGACTCGTGCCCATTGGTTTAAGATGTTGCAAATCGCTGTCTACATTTTATATCCTGACGTTCCCATTGCTTTCGTAGCCTTTGAATCACCCCCCCTGGCGTCTACCCAGTTGCAGCTGCCCGGCGCCATCCGGCGCGAGCGCGCTACCAACGCTGACGGCTGGGTATTCGTTCGTAGGTGCCAGGCGCCCCCCATCTGCTCCCCCTACGCGGCCTCACCCGCCAAGGGAAAGAAGAAACTGGCGGGCAACCGCTTCTCTGTCTTCATCGACGACGACGAGTCAGACATCGAGACCAAGGCTGACGGCAAGAAGAAGCGCAAGAACAAGAAGAAGATGACCAAGTCCAGCACCGAATCACCCACCAAGGACGGTGCCTCCCCCGCCCCCGCCCCTGCCCAAGACGACGCCCTGCCTGCTCCCCCACCCACAACTGCCCACGAGGCCGAGGCCGAGCCGCCTGCCGAGGAGGCCAAGCCGCCAGTGGATGTGCCGACGGCCACCACGGCTGCTGCTGCTGAGCTGCGCACGTCATCAATTGAGAGTTATGTCTCTTGTTGTCAGGATGAGACATGAGCATAACAACATGACGGAGCTGATGAAGGACCGAGAGAACATGTACCGCACCATCAAGCAGTGTGAGGGTGAATGCGACGGTGTCCATTGCATAGCATATGATTGACATGCAGGCCTCGACAGCTACAACGATTTCGTCAGGGTACAAGAGGTCAAGCGCATCCTCCACGAAACGGCACACCTACAGGGTAATTATTAAGGGATCAGAGAGTCAGTCACAGAGAACGAGAGATGACCAGTCTGCATTGGACATCGATTGTGCGTCTGTCTGTGTCTGCGTGAATGCAGACAGAATCAAATTTTACAGGCAGTGGCGCGAGTCGACCGAGAACCTCTGGGTCGACGAGAAGATAATGAACGTGAGCCTGCCTGCGAGACGGAGCGAGTTTGTCGACCCTAGTGCGCCCTCTAGGATGATGCAGAGAAGGCGCCGTGTGTATGTCGGGGTATGTTGTCTTCCTTTCCTTTGACAGACAAAACTTCAGGAGGAGATGGATCGGTCGTGTCCTTCTGTTGCCTTCAAACAGAACCGGCAGCTCAAGGAGGGGCCTATTGTGTCGGCTACCGCGCCAGGAGCACCGCCTGAACCGATGCACGACGGAGAGGAAGGTCAGTCGACAGACAGACAGACAGACAGACAGACGTGCACACACAGCACACAGAAACGCACACCCATTGCCGCTCATTCCCCCTTTACTCTGTGTGTGTCTTCGTTTAGGTGCCCCGCAGTCCATCGGTCAGAGGCAGCAGCTGGAGACGGCCGTGGACGTACCTAGACCATCATTGGCCGTTGAACATGTTGCAGATCGTTGTCTGCATTTTATATCCTGACGTTCCCATTGCTTTCGTTTAGCTGCAAGCACGTCATCAGGTGTGTCTCATCGTTGCCAGGATGAGACATGAGATCCCGGCCAGGTACAGTACGTAAGCGTTTTCTCTTCATCTGTGGCTGAGTGCATGTGACCATCCTTTTCCATCTCGCGTCCCTACGTATGTGTCTGTCAGGGCCAGGACGACGGGCTGGCCAACGACGCTAACGAGGGGGAGGGGGAGGGAGAGGCCCAGGCCGTCGAAGAGAGTGATGGGTTTGAGGATGGCGAGTCGGAGTCGGCGAGCGAAGGAAATGAGAGTGAGGAAGAGGAAGGTCAGTCAGCCGACACACACGGACGGGCACACACAACGCACACACGAACATGACGCATCCCCTTTCACTCTTGTGTGTGTTCTGCGCAGGGTCAGGTTGTTCATCCGCGGGGCACTCTGCCGCTGCAGAGAGCGACAGGGGCGCCGGCAGTGATGACGATGCAGACATCGAGGAGCAGCAGGACATCCAAGGTGATACACACACGCGGGCGCACGCACTCACGCACGTACAGACGTCCCACTTTACTCTGTGTGTATGTGTCCATTCAGATGGCGCGTCGCCGGTTTCAAGTCAAGATGACTTCCATGGCGACGATCAAGAGGCAGAGGAAGATGAAGGCGAGGACAACAGCGGAACCAGATGTACCACACCATCAAGGACCGTAAGGCTGAATGCATTTGTCGTGAGTCTTGATATGTACTTCTGCTGTCTTTGCTGTAGTACTTGGGAGATCCAGTGAGCACGTCAGGTGTCTTGAGGTCAGGCGTCTCCTCGTCGGAAGCGAGCGCTACGAGGGTAGAAGGAAGCCACACATGGCGTCAGACAGGCGCAAAAGACGATCTGCCTTGTCGGCCTGCCTTGTCGATTGTGAATGCACAGATCGGACGAGGTTCCAGATCAGGTGGCGTGAGTCGACCGAAAACATGTGGGAGCTCAATGCATTAATGGACGGACCAAATGAATGTATATCTGTTTGCCTTCCCTGCCATGGACAGAGAAAACTCCAGGAGGAGATGGAGCAGCTCAAGCAGGAGATGGAGAAGCTGAAGGAGGAGGTACAAATATGAAGAGGCGCCCCTTGGTTGCGGTGTGCATCAATCGGTCGTGTCCTCCTGTTGCCTTCAAACAGAACCGGCAGCTCAAGGAGGCCCTCAACACGTCGGCAGCCGCACCCGCACCAGCAGCTCCGTCTGAAGTCGACCACCAGCACCAGGTTGCGGGCGCGGTGCAGGAGGAGGACGACGGCTGGGGTCAGTTTCTTGTCATCGGCGACGATGACGCGGCGGCGTGGGAGGAAGCATCGAGTCAGTCGACACATAGGCCGACACACACAGAGCACAGATACATAAACGCCCACCCATTGCCGCTCATTCCCCCTTTACTCTGTGTGTGTGTTCGTTTAAGTGCCCCGCAGTCGACCGACCCCAGCCAGGAAGGACAAGCGAAGCAGCAGCTGGAGACGGCCGTCGGCGTGCCTGCGGACGCGTCAGCAGCTGCTGCTTCGGCCTACCCACCACACGGGCAGGAGGATGGCGATGGCTGGGGGACCTTCGGCGATGACGACGATGGTGGCCATGGGGGCGATGACGAGCAAGCGGAGCGGAGGGTCAGTCGACACACAGACAGAAAGACACGGCATACGTAAACGCACCTGCAGTACCGCTCGTTCCCCCTTTACTCTCTATGTGTGTTCGTTCAGGCGGTTCGCTGTCTTCGCTGTCAAGTGCGAGTGGAGAGCATCTCGGCAGCGACGTTGACGAAGGCGCGGGTGAGGGGATTCCAGACGAGCCCCCCATCATGCTGCCCCCCGCCATGCCGCTAGCTGCTCGGCCACGTCCTACTACTGCAGCTTCTGCCGCTGCACGACCTGTGCCCGTCGGCCCGCCCCCTACCCTCATCCCCCATCCCCTCATCGGGCATCCTCCCTGCCACATCCACTTCCTTCCGCCGCATATCGTCCCGTCGCACATGCTTCCGCGGCCGGTTTGGTTGCCCCCGCCTCCCCCACCGCAGCCTGCCAGGCTTCCGCTGCCGGCGATGCGAGAGCGACGGGCGATTAGCCGCTCAAAATGTTGCGGCCAGTGAGATGCGCTGGAAGGGGGAGGGAGGGTGTCGTGGGGGTTGTATTGAGGGAGTCTTGAATGCCGCTGATTTTGGATGGATGGATGGATGAATGAATGGATGGAAAGACACAAGTGTACGGGCGGGCGGGCTGGGCGTGCGGCTGTAGGTGGTTGGAAGGAAACCTAACGACTGCCTGTCTGTCTGTCTCTCTCTCTCTGAAGCAGTGGCCAGACTGAATCTGAGTAAGTGGGGGATGGGGGATGGGGGATGGGGAATGGGGAAGGGACGTCTGTCAAGCTATTGCGAGAGCGTGGTGTCTCTCTGTGCGTATGTACGTCTGGTGTAATGTGATGTGTACTAGTGAGGAGTCTCAATGTGAAGGGCTGGCGGAGGAGGGGAGGGGAGGGAGGGAGGGGGTCGGTACGTGTTGTATTCTACCGCTGCCCCTGGATGATGGCTGGATGGGTGCAAATCGCTGTCTACATTTTATATCCTGACGTTCCCATTGTTCTCGCAGCTGCGCACGTCAGCAATTGAGAGTTGTGTCTCTTGTTGCCAGGATGAGACATACATGAGATGCCGGAGGAGAAATGGATATCTTAGACAGCGGGGGCGAGTTGCTGTCTCAGCAGTGTGTGTGCGTGGCCAGTGACTGCATATCGCGTGAAGAGTTTGAACTCCCATGCGGTCGGTGATGATGACCAACGGCTTCGTATGGCCAGCTGTCCGATGACCGACCGATAAACAACGTCACACGAGCATGCACCAGTCAGGCGCGACGTATGGATGGCTACTGGAGGGTGGGAAAAGCACACGAGTGAACGTATCCACATATCCACAACCAGAATGAAACGAAGAAAGGACTTCCTCTCCCCTCTCTCTCCTCCCTTCCCTAATCTGTCGGCTGCCCCTGCCCGGCAGCCCGGCCCTCCTCCGCCCTCACTGCGTGTATACTCTGCTGCGTCTGCATGGAGAGGCTCTGCAGCACGGGCAGCTGCCGGGAGATGACGCTCATGGTCTCTGAGAGGGCCACCTGCCGGTCCATCAGACGGGCGGAGAAGTCCTGCAGCTGCGACTCGGTAGTCAGCGACGACAGCTCAGCCGACAACCTATCGCCACATACACACACATACACACACACACACAGACAGACAGGGATAGCTTAAGGTGACAGAGGTGCGCGTGTGCGTGTGGTTGAGGAATATGGGATGCTCACTCGGCTGGGTCGCTGTTGAGATGGGCGAAGGACTTCTCCAACCTGATCATGTTGGCAGCAACACATACGGGCGGCGTGTGACCGTATGGTGCCTTCGACTCGCCCACCCACCCACCCACCCACAAACACGAACCGTTCTATCTGTCTGTCCTTGTCGAGGATGAGTGCGTCCTTGAGCTGGCTCTCGAACCTGACCATGTCCAACTCGCGCACCTTGGCAGCAGACCTACACACACACACGCCGAGAGAGAGAGTTTGTGTGAGTGTGCGTGTGAGTGTGTGTGTGTGCGTGTGTGTGTGTGTGTACCAGTGCTGGGTCTGCTGCATGTTGTCTATGATAGCGTCCTTCTCGGCCAGCTGCTGCTTCAGCGACTCGATCTCCCTCTCCGCATCACACCTGACCGACACGACACACACATCGACACGACACACCCAAATGACACACCCACATACCAACACACAGATGTGTGAACCATCTGGCTGCCTCGCTGCCTGCCTGCCTCCCCACCGACCTGGTCTCATTCTTGCTGCCCGAGTTAAGAGCGTTGTCCTCCTCCACATTCTCTACCGTCCTGCAAACCCAGCCCACATACGGTCGTGCTGTGTGCAGCTGTGTCTGTGTTGCGGTGCGGGTGTCTTCTCACGCACGTGTGGGTCTCGACGCGCAAGCTACGCATTACGCGTTCCGGCGGGGGGTGGCCGTTCAGGTCCTCCTCCTCGGCAACTATGGCCTGGAACCGATCCGATAACTCGGGGGCACTGACAGATGACAGACAAATAGCGGGAGATGGTGTGTGGGTGTGCGGGTGTGTGGCTGCCTGGATGATGATGGCTTCTGTCCGTGTGTCGTGCGTGTTTTGTTTGTTTGTCCGCACCCATCAGTATCCTGGTGGTGGTCATCGGCAGCATTGCCGTTGCCGGGGCTAAGCGAAGGGTCAGATGGGACACACCTGCACACAACACTCACAGGAAGAAATGTCAGCCCGGCCGGCCTCTCCTCTCTCTGTGTGCTCGTGTCGGTCACCCGTCGTCGGGGCTTGCAGCAGAGGAGCTCGCGGCAGCCGGACTGCCATCATTGCCGTCGGGCGAAGGTGAGCCGCCCTCACTTGGCTGCCCTTCACCACCCCTAACACATAAATCGATCAGACATCACGGCAAGGAACAAGCCCTTGTGTGTGGACAGGCCTTTGTGGGTAAACTTCTGTTCCTGCTCACCCCCCAGCGGCATTGGTGCGCTGCTGCTGCTGCTGCTGCTGCGTGTGTGTCTTGGTGTTGGTGTTGGTGCTGGTGCGTCCGCCCTTTGCTCTTCGGTTGGCTGTGTGCTTCTTGTCGCCCCCTCCCCTCCTGCCGTATGACGACAGTAATGTGGCCGTGGAGTGGGGTTGGTGGTGGTTTGTGTGTTGGTGGTCGTCGTCGAAGCTCTCCATCATCCTGTCGGTGCGCTGGAACTCCTCGCCCTCGATGCGCGAGAAGAAGTCCAAAAGCTGAACACACACACATACGGGGTGGAGTGCCTCATGTGGGTGTGAGGGTGTGTTGGGTGGGTGGATCGGCGCACATTCTGCTGCACGTTGAGTTGGCTGCCCTTGCGGGTCTTGTGGGCGGATGCCCGCATCTTCTTGACGCAATCTAGCTGCAGCAGAGAAGACACATTTATGCGACACACAACTCAAGGGGGATAATATTTGCTGCCATTGTCTGTGGTGCTGACCTGCAGGATGATGTGGACGTAGCTGTTGCGGCGGTGGGTGCCCTGGTCCACCAAACTATCGCCGTACCTGAACACACACATACACACACATACACACACACACACACACAGAGGTGTAATATGTGTGTTGCCGTGTGTTGGGGTGTCAGCTGTCGTGGCTGACCTGACGATGTCCTCGAGCATGAGGCATGCGGCGGCTTCGACGTTGACGGCCAGCTCGCCCCTGGCCTGCCAGTACAGCAGACTACACAAACCCTCCAGCAAACCCTCGCGAACACACTCCTGCACCCACACTCACACACGGACTAGTAGGAAGGATCGCTGTCTGTGCGTGTGTTGGGTATAGGATGACCTTCTCGTGGCCTTTGGCGAGAACTCCCAACAGATACAGCACACGGGCGGTGCACAAGCGACCTGCACAACGCACACACACACACACACACAATGTCATCATCTCAGGCTGTCTGTGCCGTGTCACGCACGCCCACATCCATCCATCCATCCATCCATCGGTACCGAGTTCGCCCTTGATGATTCTCTCCTCTTTGGCCAGCCTGATGAGCGTCGTGAGGAACCCCACACGCACCACGCTCGCGTGGTCCATCACCTCTGACGCACACACACACGCACACACGTGTGTGTGCTGTGCCGTCGGTGTGTGCGTGTGGGCGTCCACACAACGAACCCATGAGCAGCCACGGCAGGAAGGTGATACAGATCATGTGGTGCTTCAGCAGACGGGGGTGCCCGCGGGGCTCCTTCCTGCATCCACACACACACGGTGGACAGTGGATTGGTTTTGATGCACGCCCCCACGCACACACGCACCTGAATGTCTGTGCGATGTGTCTGAGGACCTCCTCATCGTCGAACACCATCCTGCAGTGGCCGTTACGAACGCCGGCGGCGTCCACCAGATGCCCGTTGCCGTCAGTGAGCCACGCTGCATCAAGGCAAACCAAACACACCGGGGCTGTGCGCGTGTGCATCTGTGTGTGTGCGTGTGTACGCTCAGTGGCCAGGTTGAGGATGTAGCTCAGGACCATGGTGGCTGTCCACTTGAGCACGGGCTTGTCCTCGCAGCACTGACCCTTGGCCAGCGCTGCCAGGTTGGACACCATCTTCTGCCGACAGTGTTCCTGCCCACACACCCACACCCACACCCACACCCACGTGCACCCCAGGGAGCCATTCTCTCTCTCTCTCTCTCTGTGTGTGTGTGTGTGTGTGTGTGTCACCTTGACGGCCGCGTGGTAGACTTCCTCAAAGTCGTCCTTGCGCACTGACAGCCATGCTCAATTGGGGGGAGGGGAGATGGAAAGGACTCATAGTATCCATGTGACACATTGCTGGTGCCTCTTTTGATGGACGAGCCACCCACCACTCCCCCCTGTGCTGCCTGCGGCTGGCCTACTTTTCTCCAGTGCCCTGCGCAGGTTGCTCTCCATCCAGCTGGCCAGGTCGAGCGTGTGCACCAGGCCGACGTACTTGGACTCATCCAAGACCACCTCACTGCTGGTGGTGCTGCTGGTGGTGGCGGTGGTGATGGCGGTGCTGGAGGTACTCGCCTTGGTGGGCTGCCCGGCGGCGGCATCCTCACCCCCACCACTCCCAACGCTGCTGCTGGTGCTGCAGCTGCTTCTGAGTTGCTGGAGCTGCTGCTCGATGAAGCATGCCCTTCCGATGGCCCCGTCCACCAATCCAGTGGTCATGCCCATCACAACTGCATCCCATAAACACACATACACACACAACAGACACACACACACACAAAGAGAGAGAGGTCTCTCCACATGCATCTCTCCACCCCTTCCTTATACTCACCGGAAACCGGCATGACCGACGGCCAGGCATCCTTGATCATCAGGACCCCCAAGAAGTCCAAGGCCGCTTCCCCGGCCATGTGGCCCGGCGACCCCACGATGCCCATACACTCGGGGACCACTTCGGGGTAGTGGGTCAAGATGTAGTCGCGGAAGTCGATGTCGGTGCCCCGCCATATGGAGGCCCCCTCGGCGCTCACCTTGCCAGCCGCCCACAGCAGCCGGAACCGAGCTCGTGTGACGTGCTCGGCGAGGGTGTGGGGCTTGTAGACCTTGTCGGTGGGGTGCAGCGGGATGCGATTGATGCAGGCGAAGTAACCCTACAATGAGGTGAGAGAGAGGAGAGATGAGAGAGTTCTTTCTTCTCTCTGCTTTTGTTTGGCTCGGCTTACGGCTACGTCAGGGGGGTCGAGGGTGCCCGAGTAGGTGAGGATGAAGGAGGGGTGGCTCAACCGACACAACGCCTCTACGATGCTGCACCACACGATACACACATTCCAACACACAACCACACAGACAGAGCAATGAACAAACGGCCGTCTCCAGGCACCCTCTTCGCTCTCTCCTTCTCACTTTGAAGCATGTACTTGGCTCTCGGGCGTCTTGGGCGCCCTCATGGCCTCAATCAGCACCCTCAACGCCTTGCGATTCACCATCACCGCCGTCAAATCATAGGCCCGCTGCTGATCCTGCGCCGCCCCGATGCCGGTGACATGCCACTCCAGCTGCATGAGGCAGTTGTCAAATGCCGCCTGGTCGTCCTGGCTGGCGATGAGGGCCTCGACCAACTCCAGCCCCTCGGGTTTGTACTTGGCGCCCCGGGCCTTGACCTGCTTGATGAACTCATCGATGCTGTTGGTGCGTGGTGCCACCGCCAACGGACGCTCCTCTGTACTCATCACGACCAACGAAAGAACGGCGGGCTCCTGGTCTCATTGCGAGCTTTGCGACTCGCTGACGATCTCTCCCGATTTTAGGCTAGATCTCCGAGGACAAGGCCGCCGCAACCCCATGGACGAGTTGAATATACCTGACCTGCCGGCTGCGCCCTTCTCGGTTGATGGGCTGTTCAAGGGCGGCACGACGCTGGCTGAGGAGCGGGTCTTGCTCGAGCGCTCCAAGACCATGTCCGTCATCACTGACAAAGTCACCATTGTCGGCGCCGGGCAAGGTACCTGAATGAATGAAGCGGGGGGCGGTGAGAGGCCTGTGTGTGCATGTCTTGTCTGTGTGTCTGGTGGATTGGATCCTGGTGTGTGTCAGTTGGTATGGCGTGCGCGTTCGCCATCGTGTCGCAGGGCTTCAGCCACCATCTGGCGCTCGTCGACATGTACGAGGACAAGGTGAGGCACACAGACACACGCACACAGAGAGAGAGACAGACAGACGACACGGCAGGCTCAAGTCCGTGTGTGTGTGTGTGTGTGTGTAGGTGAAGGGCGAGGCGTGGGACCTGGAGCACGCCAGCGCCTTCATGCGCGGCGGACTGAAGATCGAAGCTTCCTCAAGTGAGACGACGGCATCGATATCATCCACGCACAGAACAGCTGGATGGATGGATGGATTGTGTGTGTGGGTGCGTGTGTGCGTGTTGGTTAGGTTATGACATCACGCACAGCAGCAGCGTGTGTGTGGTGACGGCCGGCGCCCGGCAGCGGGAGGGCGAGAGCCGACTCGACCTGCTGCAGAGAAACGTGCAGATCTTCAAGAGTGAGAGACTCTCACTCACAGACAGACAGACAGACAGGTTCTCGCGCACACACGCGGTGTCAATGGTGCTTGTTTCTGTGCTTGTTTCTGCTCTGTATATGTCAAGACGTCATTCCCAAGCTGGTGGAGGAGAGGTAAAGCGACACACACGCACGAACGCAAATTTCATTGCTGGCCCTTCTCACGCTACGCTACGCTACGCTACGCTATGTCTGCTCGCCTATCGCTCAGCCCTGACACCGTCCTGCTGATCGTCTCCAACCCTGGTCGGCCACCAACACCAACAGCAGTAGCCGCCGCCGCCGCAGCCCATCAAACAGACAAACAGACAAATGAACATGCCGTGTGGGATGCGTTTGGTATGTGTGCAGTGGACATTCTGACGTGGGTCGCGTGGAAGATCAGCGGTTTGCCCAAGGAGCGCGTCATCGGGTCGGGCACCAACCTCGACTCCTCCCGGTGGGTGGCAGACAGACAGACAGACGAAGGAGCCAACGACGCAGAGACGGAGGGAGGGAGGGAGGAATGTGTGTGTGTGTCTGTCTGTCTGTGTGTGTGTGTGTGTGTTTGGTCAGTCTGCGCACGTTTATGAGTCAGCGATTGGGTGTGGCTGCGGTCAACTGCCACGGATACATCATCGGAGAACACGGAGACTCCAGCGGTACGTCAGAGCTGCCAACAACACGGCAGCAAATACGCGAGGCCCATGGATGGATGAATGGACGGAAGAATGGAAGAAGCCAGCCATGCACACTTATCTCTGTGTGTTTGTGTGTTAATGTGTGTGTGGGTATTGGCATCAGTTGCTGTGTGGTCGAGCATGACTGCGTGTGGCGTCCGGCTGCGTGACCTGAACCCCAAGGCCGGCATGGAGGACGACCCCGAGAACTGGGAAGACCTGCACCAAAGAGTCATCAATGGGTAAGTGAGTGGGTGGGTGGGTGGGTGGCTTGGCGGGGACTCTACACACACACACACACACACATGAGAAAGGGCTTTCCCTCTGTCCGTGTGTGTGGTCTGTGCAGGGCGTATGACGTCATCAAGGCCAAGGGATACACCTCCTGGGCCATCGGGATGAGCGTCTCATGGATCGTCCGCAACCTCCTCAGAAACGAACGCGTCACACACGTCCTCTCCGTACACGCGCAGGTCGGTGGGTACCCAACACCCCCCCCATACACACGCACACGCACACAGAGAGAGAGACGCCCCCCCCAAACACACACACACATATACACACACACACACGCATCAACCGAGTCAATGCGCGTGAGTCGGTGTGTGGATCTGTCCAGAACTTGCACGGCATCAAGGAGGACATGTACCTGGCGCTGCCGGCCATCGCTGGGCCCACGGGCGTGCAGAAGATCATCAGCCTACAACTCACACCGGAGTGAGTAACCAGCCCCACCATATACAGCCGTGACACGCACCACTACCGACCGTGTGTGTGTGCGTGTGCGTGTGTGTGTGTGTGTGTGCAGGGAGGAGGCCCAGCTGCAGAAGAGCGCCTCGACGCTGTGGGAGGTGGCCAAGGAGCTCAAGATGTAGACGAGCCAGCCAGCCAGCCAGCCAGACAACGTCACATCCTGCGTGTGTCGTGTTGCGAGCGACACTTTTCTAGTCATCAGTAGGGTGGTGTCAGGAGGGAGGGAGGGTGGTAGGACGAGAGTAGTATGAGTGTGTGTGTGGATGTGGATGTCTGGGCGACAAGGGGAAGGAGAGAGTGTGGTGTCTGGGGCGGTGGTTTTTGGCCCTCCCGCTGCAGCTCCTGGATGTATTGTATCGCTATCAGCCTTGTTTCCCCTGCCCTGCCAAGTGCGGTGTGGTGCGGGGTCCTCTGCCCGTCACGTCTTCACTCACACACACATCCCACCCAACCACCATGTTGCGTGTCAGTCAGTGTCTGTGGTACCCGTCCATGCGCCCTGGCCTGGCCTTTTTGCGCCCAACTCACTCCGCGTCCGCTCTGTGCCGTGTTGCTGTTTTATCAGTCAGTGTGTCTGTGCGTGGCATGTGTGTGTCTCCATGCTCTTTATCCCACCCAAGAATGATAGTTGTTGTGCTAACGGATGGATGGATGGATAGATGGATGGACGCAAGAAGAGAGTCACATCTGGGATGCATCGAGGGTCGAGGGAGGTGCGTGCCGTGCCGTGATGGGACGAGATGGGACGAGAAGGAATCAACGCAGTGGCTCAACGATGGACGTCTTTATGCCGGTCTTGTCGTCAAGAACATGTATGTGGATGGATTGATTGCATTGTGTGTCATGGCCAGTCACACCATGGATGGCCCGCTGCTGCATGGGCACAGCCGGCGTGTGCCCTCATGGTGGCCCTGACACGTCGAGCGATCCGCCTCACCACCAACCACACATCTGCATACCACACCACACACAGAGCCGTGACACACACACACCGCCACGCGTCATTAATGACACGCACCTTCCTGTCTCATTGGTTGGTGCGTGCCACCTGCCCACATCCGCTGTCCTCGGCTGGTGCTGTTGAGTGGCGATGTAGAGGGGGTTGACGCGGCCATGGCCCTTCCAGCAACCACCTCCACACGGAAAGTGCTCCAGCAAAGCACCACAACTGTTGGCCTGACGATGCGAACAAACACTTGGGGACTCTGCGCACTTCATGTCTCTCTCTCTCTCTCTGCGCATGTGTCCCCCTCTCACCTTGACAAAGCCAGTCGCATCGCACTCCGCTCCCCGCTCTCTACAGGCATCGACACACGCCTGACCCACCATGGCTGCGACCAGCGTCAGCTCATGACCATGATCACGGCCCTCTGCACGCCCTACCCCCCAGTGCTTTAGCGGGGCTATGGGGTGTGTGGTGTGGCAGGGGAATATGTCATCCTGGGGGCAGCGTGAGAGGTCGAATGACTCGAACACGTCCATGTAGGAGCCGATGGTCTCATAGCAGCGGAGGCCTGGCCGGGCCTCGTGGAAGCGATAGCCTGACACAGACACACACAAACAAACTTTCCTCCTCCCTGCCATTATTCCGCAACTGTTGTGGGTGTCTGGACGCACCTGGGTACGCCGAAAGGTCCCCAATGTGCTGCATCAGGTTGTACCGATACACCAGCGGGATCCGGTCACGCAAGTACGCCGCCGATGACTGCCTGAGCCGTCCATCTGTGCCTGTGCCTCCTCCTCCTGCCGTTGCACTCGGCACGCGTCTCTTGCTCAGCCAGTAGTTGACGAGCAGGTCCACAGGAAGGGCCATGCCGTTGCTGTAGAGAAAATGCGACAGCAGGGGGATGTCCGCACGCTTCAACACAAGACCATTAAGGCCTGACAGACGACAGAACCAGACAGACATAGACCACGAGCACATCTGCAGACAGAATGGGTGGCCGGGCGGGTCGCTTGTGAGCTCACCGAGACTGACTCTGAGGGCGCTCCATTGGCCAAAGTACCTGGTCGCCTTGAGCATGGCCCACAGCAGGGCCAGCACGCCCCCCGCACACACGACGAAGTCGTCCTCCATCAGCAGGAAATACGGCGTCAACGAAAACTCGTGCAGGGCCGTCTTGAACAGATGGATCACATCACACGTATGGCGGCGGGTTGTGGGGCCGGGAGGTGTCTGGCCTTCGTCACGACGACCTGCAAGACGCAGGAAGCAGTCTATCTATGACTGGGGCTGTGGGGAAGGGGACGTGTGTGTGCTGACGCACCTGCTGCTGGTGAGCACGGCGCACCGACGTAATCATGCCCCTCCCTCACAATCTTCACTCGCCGATCACGGCGGTATGTCTCTTCTGCCTTGTCGAGAGCGGCGTGCGGCATCGCCGCCCTGCCCTCCTCAAAGGCATGATACACCAACACACCGACGCGCCTCTTCAGCGCACCGAGAGCCCTCGTATCGTCGGAAGAAAGAGACGACAGTCCGCCTGCTGATGATCCATCCAGCTGCTGGATCAGTGCTGCGAGTGTCGGGTTGAGGTAGTCGGTGCCATTCCCCCGCGGCACGGTCGGAATGATGATGGCCAGGAAGGGAGCTGAGACCTTCGTCGTCGCTGGTGTGTCGAGAAGGCGGACCAGCTCATGGCTGATGTTAAGGCGAATGGGCGGCTGCGTGAATGGCTTGACATGCCGCTCCAGCCACCGTTCCGACGGCCACATCTGGCGGTACTGCCACAGCAAATCGGACTCATTGCCGCCCCCCGGGTACACGACTTCATGCTTCAGTGCAGACACGTCCGCGGCCAGCTGCGGCGGCTGCCGAAGTCGATGTGCACGCCCGGCGGCTTCTCTGTGTGGCTGTCGAAGGCTGTGGGTTGGGAGGTATATGTCTGTGCGGCGGAGGACGAGCACGATGTTCAAGATGGTCAGGGCGAAAGTGACGATCAACACCCGGACCAGCCACCATTTGAAGGGCCTGTCCACTTGGAACGGATGCCATTTGGACCACCAAGGCATCTCCTCGCTCCGACATTTACCTCTTCTCCGGGCGGGCTAGCTCGCAGGGAAGTCGCGCGCAAAAATGGCGATGCGGATGCCTCTGGTCCGTGCCTGCACTCGGTCGGCCTTCATTCTTCCCCTCCCCTGCCCGCCAGCCATCACTCTGAGCCCAGTGCGGCCTTTCTCGTCCACGACGCAAGGCAAGAAGCCTTCCGAGAGCCCTCTGCCGCCATCCTTGAGGCACTCTCCAGCAGATGCCGGTCTGGTGCAGGGCGATGGCAGGAGCTTGAAGATCATCAAGCAAGATGCACTCGCAAAGAGTCGAGATGACGCGCTCAGCAGGGGAGAAGACGGCACGGAGGTGAGATACAGAGGCAGACGGCATGCAGTGATGCCTTCTTGCAGTCACGTCGCACCTGCTCTCTTGTTGATCTCCGTATGTGTGCGTGTGTGTGCAGGTGGTTCCTGCCCCCGAGCCGCCGGAGCGGTCGCCTTTGGCGTTTTGGAACTACTGCACGGACATCACGATCTGGGCCATCGCGAGGTACCCCACCTGCCTCACCCGCGACGAGATGAAGGAGTGGGACCACAAACGACGGCTGCTCAAGGGCAGGGAGGAGGAGGTCCAGAAGGTCGTCAACACACTCTGCAAGACGTACGGACACACACACACACGCACACACACACACACACACACACTGCAGCGGCAGCAAGAGGGAACGGCTGACGTGGATGTGGATGTGTGTGTGGATGTGTGTGTGCAGCAAGAGGGTGCCGCTGCTGGTTCCACAAGCGCCGCCCGGCACCAAGCAAGTCGCCGAGAGGTCGGCATTTGTGGCCCGACTGATCATGGAGAGCATCACACAGAGGGTGGTGTCAGGCACCACTCACAAACAGCTCAACGGTAGGCAGCAAGAGCCTAGCAGAGCCGGGCATTTCTCCTCTGTGTGTGTGTAGTCATCTCCCTGTGTGTGTGTGTTCAGGTCGTCAGGTGGTCATCTTCGACCTGGACCGCTTCGCATCGGACATCGATGTGTTGATCCAGCTGATGAAGCGTGACCCATCCACAGAGATGCACATGCGACTGAAGCTCACCGAAGAGATCCGCAAGACCCTCCGTGACGCCACAGACCACGTCATGCCCGGTGTGGTCTACCGAGGGCCGATCGTCTTCATCGACGACCTGCAGAAGGTCTTCTTCTCTGCGGATGGCGGCAAGAAGGAGAGGAATGCCGGGCTGGTGGCTGTGGCCGCCATCCTGGGTCCCATGATCAAGACGGGCAAGGTCAAGTGTGTGGGCGTCACGTCGATGGAGGACTTCCAGGTGTCTCTGGCGGGCAAGAAGAACGACATATTCCTCCCTGTGATGGCGGACCTGAAGAAGCACGTGGTGGTCAAGTACCGCACGGCGTGGCACGGCGGCAAGGCCAGCGTGGAGGAGTATGAGGAGTTCATCAACGAGGGCAACCCGCTGGGGAGGAGGCTGTACCAGCTGTTCGAGATACTGCTCTACATATGCGTTGCGCTTCTCATTGCGGTCATCATCTGGTTCACCTTGTACGGGTCATTCATGAGGACGGAGTGATGGATTGATGACCGTGGGTGGAGTGGACAGACACCGCAGCACACACATGGATGGATGGGGGCTAATTGGGTGGTAGGGCAGGTGTGCAGTGTGCAGATGTCCGTGTGGTCTGTGTGTGGTGGAAGACGGTCACTGACGGACGCCATGTCCAATGTGAAGGCTGTACATCGATTCATGAACCGCATGATCTTGAGTCTGGCATGCAGGCACACACAGAGAGGGCCCCACACACACCACACCCGGCCCAGAGGGCCATCTACACCAGCTATGCACAGCACACGACACTCACGCACGGACACACACACTGATCGATGCACACCCACACACGCAACACACCCACGGCCGCCGGCCTCCACCACCCACCACTTATCCGACGTCTCACGTGCTGCCCCAGCCACCGTCATCGGCTCTGTTGACGGCTGGCTGGGCCGCCCTCTCGGCAACAGCCGCGGGTGCGGGCGGGGGAGCGTGGGTGAGTCTGTCAGGGAACCATCCGGATGACTCGGGCCGGGGGTCAGCAGTGCCGTCCTGCTGGACGATATTTCCGTATATCATCCCGCGCCCGTCGCGATAGATGATCTTCACCCTCATCCCCGCAGTCACCGACAGGTCGTCCTCGTCCGTCCCCTCCCAATCCCGCCTTATGATCACCTCCTCCTTCTCCTCCTCCCCCTCCCTCTCAACACCGCACACACTGCCCCCCTCCCCCTGAGCCGCTCCACCAACGCCCATCTGCTGTTGGCTTCCCACGACCCCGCCCTCGCCTCTCCCACTGCCGCCCTCTCCCCCGACCCGCTCGCCTCCTGTGCCCTCCTCCAGGAGGCCGCCGATGATGGGGCCCGGCTGCTGCTCGTGCTGGTGTTCTTGCTCGGGCGGTATTCTTGCTGGCTCGGGCGGTGAGGGGTCGCGGCCAACGCCTCGGTTCTGTGCGGGGGCAGCAGCATGGCTGATGTGTGCAGATGGGGCGGGTGGGGGGTGGGGGGCGGCAGATGAACCGTTGCCGTGGGGCAAATGGACCCGCACTCCTGGCTGCAACTGCAGGCCACGTCGTGCCAGCGCCGACGCGTCGATCGGCCGGTTCTCGGGGGGACGGGTGGGCGGGTTGGGTGGCATGGGTGCGGGATTGGGAGCGGGGAGCACGCCCTGACTCACAAATGGGCGGTGTAACGCGTCGTCCGCTGATGGATGGATGACACATGCAAGGAGGGGAAGGTGTGAGTGCGACTATGTGTGTTGGTTATGCACATTCTGCTGCTGACCAGTGATGCGATGATACGGATGTTCGGCGAGTAGGCGATGGATGAGATCGCAGGCCTCGTGGTCCTGCTGCATGAGTGCGTCGATGGTGTAGCCCTGAGAGAGAGAGGCACCACGCAGGTAAAGATGACGATGCACAGAGTTCGTGTGTGGTGCGGTGCGGTGCCGTTGCCTCAATCAATCACCTTCTCGATCTTCTGCAGTGCGTCACCGCGGCTCAGCCCGGCGACCTCAAACGGAAAGCGATTCATCAACACCCGATACCTGCACAGCACACACCCCAGCCAACCAACACGACAACCAAGGAAGGATAATAACAAAGTGCGGTGTCGTCTCCGTTTGTCTATCTGTCACTCACATGATCACCCCAGCGTCCCACATGTCACTGGCCGACGAGAAATGCGAGGCGACGATGGTCTCCGGAGCCTGAAGATAAACACGTCAAGGCATGAACTGAATCTCGCTACGTGTGGTCGTCCGTTGCCCGCCCACCATATGCGGGAAATGGCCAGGGGGCTCCCGCAGGTGCTCGGCGTCGCGTACACTCACACACAGGTCGAAGTCGACGAGAACCACACACACGTTGCCGCTGGCGTCACGAGTGACAATCAGATTGTCCTCCTTGATGTCACGGTGCACCAACTGCAGCACACAGGCACACACCAAGACAGCACACTGACACGAGCCATGATGTGTCGCCCATGCGCCCCCCATTCGCTCACGTTGTTGTCGTGTAGGTGTTTCAGTGCCTCGAACACGCCCTCCATGATCGTCGCGATCTGTTCGCGTGGCAGCGGGTGTCGCGTGTAGCTGTACTGCAGTAGGTTCTCTCCATGAATCCTGCGACCAAAGCAAGAGCACGTTAGCCAAGTCAACGGAGAAGCGCCAAACAGAGGGCTTTGTAGTTCCAACCATGGCATGACCACGTAGGTGCTCTGGGCATCGGCAGAGGCGTAGTATATCTCGACGGTGTTGGGATGATTTGCCAGCTTGAGCATCTCATAGACCTCCAGCGTCCGCTGGGTGGCGCGCTGACCGACAAACGACCTGAGTGAATGAATGAATGAATGAATGAAATGAATCAAGCGAGCAGGGAAGGAAGCAGACGCTGTGATCTCGCTCACTCGTGCAGTGCTTTGCTGATCTTTTTGCAGGCGCAGCGTGTGCCCGACGCCCTGTCCGTCGCAGTGGCCACCTGAGCAAACCTGCTCATACAGACATCCAAACCACGCAGGTGCATCGCAGCGTCCGCGTGCGTTGCTCTCTCTGCATTCATTCACCATCCACCTACATACCCGCCCTGGAAGATGACGTGCCCCACATCGAATCTCTCCAGCAGCCGAGAGTCAGCAACGTTCATTGCCGGTTGCGCGGCCGCTGCCGCCATCCCTATGACGGCCGTGAATTGGCAGGGAATCGCAGAAATCCCACCTCGTCGCTGCGAGCTTTCAGGCTCGCAGGGAAAGGGAGAAGAAGGCGGAAGTGAGGAGGAGAAGGAGCTGCTCCTGAAGAGAGAAGCTGAAAGGCGAGAGAGCCGCTGTGTGCTGCTGAAGCCCGTCACCGCCATGCCCATCGACCCAACCTGGTTCCTCGGCAAGAGGACAGGCGGCGACCCGCCCCCGCTCCCCGAGCTCTGCTCAGGAACCGTGTCCCTCACCAAGCTCAACATGACGGAGCTGATGAAGGACCGGCAGAACATGTACCGCACCATCAAGCAGTGTAAGGGTGACTGCGCTGCGTGTTCTGCACGAGCACATATGTGTGTGTGTTGTGTGACGCAGGCCTCGACAGCTACACCAACGATTTCGTCAGGGTTCAAGAGGTCAAGCGCATCCTTCATGAAAGGGCACACTTACAGGGTAATTATGAAGGGACATTAAGGGATCCTCCTGCGAAACAAACCAGTTCTGTTTCTCGCTACTCTCGCAAAACCTGACAATGACACACAATACCAGCACCCACACAGCGAGTTGGCGAACTATAGACAGCTCC
>CDMY01000553.1:223521-251034 GCA_001179505.1 Vitrella brassicaformis | reverse complement strand
CCAAGCAGGCCGCCATTGGACATCGCCGGGCGATGGAGGCGAAGCATTACAGATACCACAACAAGAGAGAGACGGCCGCCGAGTGAGTGACAGAGGCATAGAGGGAAGGATTGAGGGAGGGAGAGAGCGAGGGAGAGAGCGAGGGAGAGGTGGGGCCGTCTGACGGATCTAAGACTTAGGTGGGGCCGTCTGACGGATCTAAGACTTATGGCATTCTATACGTCTGAGGGAGATGGGGGGGGTCGGGTCTTCCTTAGGGAGAAATGCGGACCACTGCACACATGGCATTCGGCTTTTTTCTCTGATGCGCCCGCCAGAATGGCTGTGCCCTGTCTGGCTGGTGTGCGTGTGTCTGTGTCCCTTTCTCGGTGTTTCATGAGAAAGACGGACTCTCTTGTGCTGGTTTTTGCCGCCCCTGTGATTGGCCATTGTTTGAGTGAGTGGCCATTGAGACGTTCGTCACTCACTCGCTCACTCAGTGGTCTCCGTGACCAGAATGGGCATTTATCTATCGCGGGATGGGTGACACATACACTACACCTCGGCCTTCCTCAGATCCCTTCCTGTGTTTTTTCTGCTCCCTTTTGATGTGGTGATGGTTCCTGTTGGTTGGCATTGCATTGGTCGTTGTCGTGTTGCGGTTGGCTGGCCGGGTGACTGACTGGCCGCCTGACCTGATCGATGCTATGCTCCCTCTCTCTGTGTGTCTGCTGCATTGCATGTGTCGTATCGGTCAGCCATGCAAAGCCATCTGACACAAACGGGACACGCCCCTTACTTGGCAACTTTGGCCATTCGTAAACTATCCCATTGTAAGTTTCGAGGAGAGAACCACCCGAACCACCTGAAAGGAGAGGATCATGCTGGGACACGGGACTCTTCCGCATTATATTCATTCTCCTTGTCCCGGCCATCCCAGTCTGTTCAGTTGTTCCCTAAGTCCCTCCATCCCCCTCTCTCTGTTCAATCGCAAGACAACTTCCTTCGTGCGTGACACAAGATGAAGGACATCGAGTCAGGCGTCAAGGTGCGAGAGCGTGCGGCTTCCGAGACCACCGACAAAGGCCTGGCACACGGCCACCACAAGTTCCCCGTCGTGGCCGTTGTGGCGCTCGCCGCGATTGCTGTGGCCGTGGCTGGACTGGTCGTGGGAGCCGTTGCCCTGCAGAAAGCCGTCGCCACGGAGACTCCACAGACGGCGTGGTGAGTGGAGTGCATGGCAGATCTAACGAATATGTCAGACAGGGAGAGGGAGGAGGGCAGGGTGTGTCAATGATTGTCTGTCTGTCTGTCTGGTTGTGTGTGTTTGGTGTGTGCAGATGGTGCACATGACGGCCGGAGCGGACGATCAGCATCGGGTCCTGCAGGCTTTGTGCATGGCCAACCGAATGGTAGGCACACAAATGAGCGGCTGTGCACTTGGTGGCCACACATGGGCGTGTGTGTCTGTGTGTGTGCAGGTCGACGCGGGCAAGGACGTGATTGTCTTCTGCGATGTCGACTGCCCCCCGCTGATGGCCAAGACTGCCGAGGACTTCACGGTCGAGGAGGCCCCTTGTGTGGCCGACACATCCAAGAGTGGTCTGATTGACAAGCTGGTGGCCAGGGGGGTGCCGATCTCTGTGTGCCCGGGGTGCGTCGCCAAACACGGCCTCTCGATGGAGGACCTCAGAGACGGTGTTGACGAGGTGACCAGCCACACACACACACACACGCACGCACACACACAGAGAAGGCAGGGAGGGAGGGAGGAGTGCATCATCGATGACACACGCGTGTGTGTGTGCGTGTGTGTGTGTGTGTGTGCGTGCAGCACGACGCCAACGAGTTCTTTGCCTTTACGGAAGGGCGGATGCTCCATTTCGACTACTGACTGGTTGCACAGCCAGACGGGGGGAGGGAGGGGACGGCACAGCGCCGTGAGTGCCGTGACGTTACGGGTCTGTCTGCGTTGGGTGGCTCTCTTTCTTCTATGCGTGTCAGTCGTGTGAGCCACCCTTTCTCCCTCTCCCACATACACCGTTTCTAATGTGCTCTTTTTGGTGTCTGTCTGTCTTCGTGTGTGTGCCTATATGGATGGCCATTGGGGCGCGGCGCGTGTGGATATGGGGTGGGTGCGTCAGTCACTCACTCACTCACTCAGCCAGGGGTGCAGTGCAGCACAGAGGCGTGTGAGAGAGTGACTGCTTCCTTTGTCCATTGCCCATTCACAGAGGGGCTGTGTGCTTGGGCGATGGACGGCATGTGACGTGTTGGGTGCTCTCGTGTGCGTGTGTGTGGGGTCCCTTTATAGGATTCGCGTCGTGTGTGTCCTTGCTCTTTTTATATATGTGGATCACGATTCATGGCGCTTCATGTGGCTCTGTGGCTGCCATGCCATGCGTGTGGCGCGTTTTCCGTCCGCAGGACAGATCGACGGATGGGCCACTGTGTGTGGTGTGGGTGTGGGTGTGGGTGTGTTGTGTGCCGATGCGGTCGTGTGCAGGCTGCAAGGATGGATGGATGGATTGGATTGCTCGGTGAGTGAGTGAGTGGGTGCATGATGGACAATACGATTGCTGTACATATGAAAAGACTGAGAATACCCCACACACACATGCATGCCATGCACCAGGCAGCCATGCAGACAACCAAAACAGCCAAATACGGCTCTGCATGCCAGCACATCGATGGTGAAGGCAATATGTCAATGTATTGTGTGACTGGTCGGCTCGACAACACAAGAGAGAGAAAGGGCATTAAAGTCTGTTTGATTGAAACGTCCGTCCATAAGGATTTCGCTTTGCGTGAATCGAGCCATCCATCCGTCCAGCAAGACAAACACATCGCATACACACGGATGAGTCGTTCCACACAAGGACCGCGGGCAGCAGCAAGGAACACATTGCCGCCAACACGCCATTGCAGCTCACATGCAGTGGACCCTCTGCTATGCATCGCACTTCTCTCTTCCATACTACGTCTTGTTTCTTGAATGTCTCTCTTCGATCATGCCACGAGGGAGACGCCGCTCTTGCCGTCGCGTGGCGTTGTAGCGGCAGTCGACGAGCCCGACACACACGAGGCCTTGGAGTACTGCACCACAGCCTTGGCGCCAACCTGACCCACAGGACAAATCATTGAACAAAGAATGCATTGCAAAACGACGCATTGATGGCCACTGCATCCACGCCCGCCTGTGTGGATGTACCTGGTTGATGTCCGTGGGAGTGTCCTTGACCTTCTTGCCATCCTCACCGTTGCATGCGCAGCCGTCCTTCTCGGCACCCTCCGTCACGGTGACCGTCACCTTGACCAGCATGGCATTGCGGCGCCTAAGCATGATTGTAGATCCGGCAATGGGGCCCAGCTTGATGTCGGTGCGGTGCAGCGACGGGTTGAGCCGCGAGTACGTGGGGATGTGGGGCGTCAGCGGGCTCTCACACTCAGCCGCCATCGGTGCTGTGGGGCGAATGCAGAGTTCGAGTGATGGGAACCAACGAAACTCGATAGGGGAGAGCGAAAGCAGCCAAAAAGGACGCAATTGAACCGCGAGAACGTCACGCCCCACTGCGTCGCCTTTTTGTCTCGACTTTCAAGCTCGCGCAGGTCTCCTGCGGTTTCGTTCGTCGTGTTCCTCATGCTCTCTGCGACGGCATCGAGTGCTGCAGGCGACACCATCGACTGTGAATTCACGCAGGTGGATTTCACGGCGCGCATTCATGTCTTTCATGTGCAGGAGGTGACAGGCTAAGTTTGCCGTAACGGTTGAGGAACGCGGCGGACGCATCATTTCAAGCGAGAGGTGTGATGGATTCGATTTGGTTGTGGATCAAAATTGAGACACTCATGCAGACAGACACAGATGAATCAAACGGTCCAGCCGCCCATGCACACCAGTCCATCCAAGCAGCACATAAGTCGGTCTGTCGACATGTGTGAGAGGCCATACACGTCTGCCGCTGCTGTCGTCTCACTGGCTCCCCTTCTCACTCACTCAGCCGGACTTCACCTGAAGAGCACGCAGACATCCATAAATTCATCCGTGTCGGTCGTCTCTCTGCCTTCCCCACCCATCCCACCTACTCACGTGATAGATGGCGATCTCCTTCGCGGTGAAGTTCCGTTCGCTCGCCAGTGTGCCGTTGCAATGGGTGCTGAATTGGCCGAGGTAGCCGGCCGGCAGGTCCTCCTTCTTGACCCCCTGAGTCATGCTGCGCACGTCATCCGCGGGGCCTGGGCTGCCGTCGCAGAGCCACAGATACCCGTAGCCAATGGTCATCTGCACACAGACATGCGAATTGACCCATAGCTGGCTGTGCTATTCCCATTCGCCCCCCTCCACCCACCTTGCCGCGGTAATCCTCATTGCCGGCCTTGATGGAGGCGTCGCGGCCGGCGACATGCACCCACTGTTTGGTCTCGGGGATGGGCACCTTGGTGACTTTGCCGTAGTCACCGCTGATCGAGATGAAGAAGTGGGGCGCGCGGTATCGATTGGTCTGGGTCGGGTCGGCGGGCGGTTTGAGTTGGCCGTCGATGAAGCAGCCGAATCGGTGTATGTCGTTGTGGTTGACGAGGAACAGCAGACCGCTCGCGTCGCCCACCTTGTCCACCATCGTGACGAAGTCACCACCGTCACGCGTCGCACTGACAGAGAGCAAAGGGGAGGGGTGGGAGGGACGCTGTGAGAGATCATCATATGGCTGTCTCCGCCTACCTGTAGAGGAGTTTGACCGAGGGGTTGGGTATCTCCGTCATGGCCAGCACCTCCTGCGTCTCCTCGATGCTGAGCAGTGGGGCCGGGGGCCGATAGATGTCCTGCATCTTGAGGCCATACATCTCCACATCCTTCTGCACACACACAGATGAGAGCGCGAGACAATGCCGACACACACCTATCTGCACTCACCTTGAGCTGAGTCATGTTGCGGGCTATCGGGTGCTTGACGACACTGCCAGGGCGGTTCTTCGTTGCCCGCAGTCTGCGCGCAAAATCCACTACCTGACCATTGACAAACAACACCACACACACCTTCATTCCTTCTGCTTCTGTGTTTGTGGCTGCGGGTCACCTTCATAAAGTGCTCAACGGCGGTCTGCCGGATGGGGACGTCGCCAACAATCTCACCACTGCATAACACAGACGCAAAACAGACGACATGTGTCCATACAACCGCAGTGTATGTCTATGTGGTAGGTGCCTTCTGACCTGAATCGCTTGTAGAGAGGGTTGTCGGTGCCGAGCTGCGATAGCGTCGCCTCGGTGGTCGACACCTTCTTGCCCAGGACGGTCACGGTCTTCACCCCGTGGGCGCCGCCGTCATCTGCTCGGAGGAATGGCCCCATCGCCCTGCCGAACCCCTCCAACTCGCCCGCCGCGCTCTCTAGCTCCGCCACTGCCCTCTTATAGCCCTCCACATACTCACTGATCTTATCTATCACGCCGCCCTCTCCGTTGCTATCCCCTGCCCCCTTCCCGTCGCCCCCCGGCCGTCGCCGCCCTCCTTGTTGCCCTCGCCCGCCTCTCTGTCGTCCATGTCTGTGTCGTCGGACGGCGTGTCGATCTCGAGTGTGGTCTGGGTGAGGAACAGGTCGTGGTAGAAGGCGAATATGGGATCTCCCTTCTGTGCATCGTCGAGCTTGATCTCGTGCTCCTCAGCTGAGGAGTCAGCACCCTCAACCATGGAGATCTCGTCAGACAACCTGACGAGCGCAAAGGACAGCAAACAAAGCTCAATGAAGACAACCTTTATGTGTCTTCGTCACACAAAGGAGACGACACACAATGAACAAACGACCAACTTCCCCCCTCCGCTCACCAGTCCACATAGTTTGGATCAGCGTCGAGGAAGGCCCGGCCCTCCTCATCGCGGGGCAGGGCGTCCACGCAGTACAGCAGCAGATGGGCGAAGTAGGTGCGGCGGAGCTGATCCAGCATCAGCCCCTTGCGCGACACACACACCACCCGGCCGCCCACATTGACCTCCACCTCCCCCTCGATGCCGCCCGTCAGCTCCAGTTTGCCGCCTGTGCTCTCAATCAGCTCTTTGATGGCCTCGGCTTTGCTCTGCAGCTGCTGGCGGGCAGTCCGGGCGGCGTTCTCGATGGCGAGGAGGGCGGCGCTGGCTGCGGCGATGGCCTTGTCGAGTGACTGACGGCCGATCTGAGGGGTGGGAGGGTGGTGGTCATCAGCTGGCTGGCCTGCCGCGTCAACAGCATCACCGTTAATCGCCTTCCGCTTCTTCGAACCGCCTGTTGTCGCTGCCGCAGCTGCGGCTGCCGACATGGCGAGCTCGCGGGATGAATCAACGGGGCATGGCGACCGCAATGCCTCCCAAGTGCCGCAAGGAGTTTTCAGCAGCAGTGGTTTCAGGGAGCACCCTAGGCGTCCTGGGTTGCCAGGGTGATGGATTGAAAGATCTATCGGTTTGAGTGCAGCATGGCCACTTCGGAGCGGTGTGAGCTGCTGGGTCGGTTCGGCAGCTTTGGGTGGTGGGTGCAGGGGCTGCTGGGCCTCATCTCATTCTCATCGCTCATCATCAAGAGGCAGCGGGTCAGCACAGTCGTCCACACGCCATCGCACATTGGCCTCTGATCTGTGGGCTGTGCTGCTGTTGTGTGCAGGAGCGTGTGAAGCGCAGCTGGCTGGTCTTCGGCCTCGACTCGAGCAAACAGGCGGCCGGCGCACTCACTCTCCATCTCTGTAAGTGGACAGACGGCTGTGTGTGGTGACATCTCCAATCAGTGAGCGCCTTTGTTGTCCTGTGTGCAGTGAATCTGTTGTTTGCTGAGGGTCTGTCCGGCCTGGCGCGGCAGCCACACCATGACCCCTGCAACTGGTGGGCGGCCGGACTGACAGCGGACATCACACGGAGAGAGAGAGAGGCATCAGTGGCCTCTGTGGCTGTGGTTGTGTGCTGCAGGTATTGGGTGAACATAATGGTCGACACGACATTGGGTGTGTTGGTCACCTATCTGCTGCTGCAGCAGGCCAGGAAACTCCTCCACCTCTCGGGCGACAGAGTAACTCACACACGAGCGGGCAGCACACACAGCACTTCCTAACCAGTGCGTGTGTGTGTGTGTTTGCCACAGGAGTTTGGGAATTACGTGCGTCAGGATGTGCCGTCCGATCTCTTTGTTCACGGCAGGGCGGCCCCCGACGAGCACTCACTGTCGCCGAGGAGGGGGCTGGTCGGCGGGGAGGCGCGGGGGGAGGGCGGCGGGCCGTCGCTGCTGTCGTCCGTCGACTGGCGCAAGTGGCTGCGTCAGCTGGGGCTGTGGGAGGCGATTGTTGTCGCCATGAAGATGCTCATGCTGATGCTCATGCTCGCCGCCAGCGCACCGCTCGGTTAGAGGGACGGCGGCCACTGCATCTTGGTCGGCTGACGAGTGTGTGTCTGTGTGATGATCAGGTTGGCTGGCCGACACGTTGTTATCTCCGCTGGATGGGCTGCCCAAGGGGAAGCTCGTGGTGGTGATGGTGCTGACGCCACTCATTATGAACGCATTCCAGGCAAACGGCACAAAATGGCAGAGGTCAGAGGGGCGATCACCGACCCAGCCCTCTCTCTCTCTGTGTCTGTGTCTGTCTGTCTGCAGTATTGGGTGACGGATAACTTCATCAAGCGCCAAGAGCGGTCAGCTTGTAACCCACACCTCAGTCCACACACACCCTCTGCACATCTCCCATTGTCGTGTTGTCCGTCCTCTCATTTGTTCAGTGAGGTGGCCCCGTTGTATTACGAGACGGAGAGCGCGTCAGCGATGCCCTTCGATCGGCCGCCCAGCCAGCCCAATGTGGCGAGCGGCCCGCCCACACCCACTCGCGAGTCAGAGCTGCCCCAATACTTCCACGCGACCAGGGGCGATGAGAGGCGAGATGACAGCTGAAGATCCCTCGTGTGGCGCTGCCGTGGGATTTGGAGGGGGGGCACTTTGGTAGTTGTGGGTGTTGTGGGTGGGTTACCATTTATCAGTGTGGGCCGTGTTGTCTGTCGGCGGCTGGGTCGATGTCTGTCCCTCTGTTTGTGATACCGCAGAGGTCGGGGGAGGGGTTTGGCCGTCGAGTGTGTCAAAGGGTCACTGACAGTCAGCGGGAAGCGAGACACGTCATGTGGATATTCAACGACAAAGAGACACAGGGGTCCTCACAGCACACTGACAGGCACGGCACGCAGGAATGTCCGTCAGCCCAACACAAACTGACTGGCAAATATAAAATGGAGGCGGCGATCTCAGGGGGTGGAAGCATCTACCCATACTTCCTCCCGCTCGAGGAGCGGGGGTGCAGGGGTGTGTGGGACGGGCTGGTGGTGTTAGTGGTGGTGATGGTGCCTCCTGCTGCCCCTCATGCGATGGTGGTGCTGGTGGCGCTAGTGGTGGTGGGGCCGGCTGCGATGGCGATGGCTCCTGTGGCGCTGTCGGCGCTTGGCGCGGGAGCTGTCCGTATCTTCCGAGAATCCCTCATTCCCCTTCAGCGGCGGCACGCGCTGGAGACGCTTGCGGTCCCAGAAGAGCAGGGGGGCGGGCTCTTGCAGCTGGGGTGGGTGGTTGGGCGGCAAAGAGCCGCCCTCCTCTCGTCTGACGCCTTGCGGAGTCACCAGCCTGACTCTGTGGCGAGTCACCACCAGCACAGCACAGAGGGAGCCTGGGCGGTCTCTTGCGGCAGCTGGGGTGGGGGGCTGCGCTGACGGACGGCCGTCGTGGGGAGTGAGCGGCCTGGCGCCGTTGGGAGTAGCCACCAGCACGGGACCATCTGATTGGGTGTGGCGGGATGGTGGGGTACCGGGGATGGCGGCCGCAGCAGCTGCAGCTGCAGCATATGGCGGAGTCCTAAAACAGCACAGCAGGGGAGATATGTACTCGTGTGCCTCACGTCTCAACCATCCCTTTGTGTCTTACTTTTGCACTTCGGCGGCTCTTCCCTGGCCAAGTGCATCGACATGCCATCAAACATCCATCTGCGCGGCGGCCGCATAGCCAAACGGCGAACACTTCTCGTACCTGGATACGCGCAAGACGCAGACAGACAGACAGACAGCCAAGGAAAGGAAGGAACAATAAAGGTATCCCGATCGTCTGCTTGTTGTTATCGATCCTTACTTGGTGCCCCACTGCGGCGCGCGATACCCGCCCTTCAACTGGACCCACACACACCGTCAGCGCACTTGTTGCCTCGGTCGACCTGTGGGGGCTGGATGCACCCCGCTGCTGCCGCTGCGGCCGCCGGGTTGTGCCGGAGTGGCGATACCAAGCCGTCAGGTGACGGAGGGCGCAAAGGCGATGGGAAGCCGACCGCAAAGGGAAACCCATGCTTAAGACGGAGACCCACGTGCACATGCACGCTTCAGATGCTGGGAGAAAAAGACAGGGTTTGTGGGGTTGTCTCGGATTCTCGACGGCGAGAAGAAGGCGTCTTTAGGCTGTGGTATGAGAGTGGCCATCGTGACGACAGCTGCCTTCGGCAGCACCGCCGCCCCTCTGCGCTCCTTCATCCGCTACCATCTGGCCAAGGAATTCGCCAAGATCTACCTCTTCATCGATGATCCCCACGACTGGGCGGCACGAGAGGTGGCGCGGCAGTGCCAGTGTGACGGGCTGCGGGTGTTTGAGAGAGGCGAGCAGCTGGAAAGGGACATCATGGCTGAATGTTGCGACCTCTTCTCTCGGCTCAAGGACATCCATCACACGGAGGTGCGCTTAAGTTCTGCCGAGGCAAGGGATGCGTCATGCATTCACGCTGATGCGTTTCTTGTCTTCTGTGTTTAAGGTTGTTGCCCGTCAGATGCTGAACGCCTCTTATGCGGCCGTGGTGGCTTCAGCGGATGGGATGGACTGGTTGCTGCACATCGACAGCGACGAACTGTTTTACACTGAGGAGCCGTCAGTGAAGCCGCACTTCCAGGCCCTCACTGGCAATGGCTATCATCAGATGACCTACGCCAACCACGAGGGCGTCCCCACCTCAATCGACTGTCAGGACTACTTTGCTGCCGTTTCCCTCTTCCGCACACACCCATCGCATGTCCCCTTCACACACGAGGCGAGGCGGGCGATGCACTGGTGGGTGGAGAGGCTTGGCCGTGGGCAGTACTTTGCCTTTTACGACAACGGCAAGTCGGCAGCGAGGGTGGTGCCGGGCTTGAGGGCGAGGGATGTGCATCGGTGGGCACTGCCGCCCTCTACGGGTGGCTCTTCGCCTCGATGGGGCTCGACGTTCGCCGACCTGCGGGCACTGGCCGCGGGAGGGGGGCCGGCCGCGACGGAGAATGGCGAGGGTCGGGGAGGGCGGCCTGTGTATGACAGCTCGTTTCGGGATGGGCCGTGCATCCTCCACTTCGCTGTGTGTGGCCTTTCGTGGCTCATGGACAAGTACCAGCGGCTGGGCGGTTTCCACGACTCATGGTGATCCTCGCTCATGCACACACAGTGGCAAATCGATGTGTCTGATCCTGCCTGTGTGTTTGTGTGGTGGTCGGTGGTTGGGCTGGTAGGTTGGGTGGGAAGCTGCCGATCGCCCCTTCATTCCATCTGGACTGCCGTGACGTCGTCGCAAGGGGCGACGAGCAGCAAATCGAGCGCTTCTACAGGTACACAAAAAAACAAGGACAGGCTGAGGTTACTGGGTGACGGTCCTCATTCCCTCTGCTGTGTTTGTTTGCAGGAGTCGTGTGATGTTTGACGAGTCCTCTGATGCCGACGGCGGCCCTTGTTCGCTATCCTTTCAGCTGAGGAGCGGCGTGCTGCAGCGGAGGGTGGACCATCTGACGGTCCTTGGCCACGATAGCAACCACCAAGGGTGGGTCACACGAGATGGCGTGCAGCTGTAGCCGCCATGTGTGTGTGCATCCTTCAGGCGGTCGGATGACAAGAAGAAGGGGCCCACGGCAGCGACTGATGGAGGTGCTGGGCTGTCTTATTCGAGTCACGAGCGTCCGTGGATCCTCGGACACGTTATGCAGCAGTACCTGAGCAGTCCAGACGAGCAAGGGAAATAGCACTTATGTGCTGGGGCAGGGTTGTCGATAGGGTGCATTGGATGCGTTGCAAGGGGCTTCAGACAAACAATTTCATATTACATCGTCGGAGGAAATAATGCGGCGCTGCAACCAGCGCTGTACTTCAATTTTGGACGCGCTGCCGAAAGGAAGGCGATGAAGCCGATGAGAGTCCTCGAGTGCCTGGTCACCCTGTCCCCTCTGCTCCTTTCCCCCGCCTTGGCTGCTGACGGCCTCCTGCGGAACGCCGATGTCGAATCTCCCGAGGGTCGCGTGCTGCGTCAGAAAGCTGTCAACGCCAAGCTGCAGGCCATAGGGGACAAAGAGAAGGCCGACGTCGAGCACGACGAGCCCCTCTTGGGCAGCCAGGCTGAGACTGAGGGCAGCAAGAAGAAGGACGGCTACGAGGCCGACTACAAGGAGACTGACGAGAAGGCCAAGAATGGCACCACTGCACAGCAGCCGAAGAAGGTGAGGCCGATGCAGGGCGGCAGGGAGCGGCCAGCAGACTACGACTATGACAAGGTAGGAGGCCTCAGCCTGGAGAAGAGAGCTGAGCCACACTGCCGAGCTGACTGGTCTTGCCGTGTGTGTGGGTGGATGTTGTGTGGTGACAGGAGGAGGAGAACTACGATGACCTGGACATTCCTCTCAACACCACGTACGTATACGACCCCAAGAAATACGAGCTACCAAAGGTACAGTACCAAACCTCATGCACAGACATACACACAGCCGTACACCCGCTGCCTGTTCTGGTCAGAGCATCGTGTACGAGGACGAAGACGAGGATGACGATGACGACACCCCTCTGCCGAAGGAGGACCCCGCCATCCAGATCGACACGGACCTGGCGCAATCAGAGGACTGCTGGACTTGGGGCATGATAGACTTCAAGGGCAACACGCGACCCGCCACAGACGAGGCCACCGCGGCGGCCAGTCCACGTGACTGCATGTTCGCCTGCCGAGCCGACCCACAGTGTCTGCGGTGGACCTTCACCGAGGACCCCAGAAACTGTACGCTCAAGGGCACGGCCAAGGGCGACCCCATCATCGCCACCAAGGACGTCGTCATGAACTCCAAAGTGGTGCATGGAGGCGTGAACTCGGTCAACTGCATCAAGGGAGGTGAGCACACCTCCTCACCCCACTTTACTCCACGCCACACACCAAGCAAACCCACACGAGCGAAGCGGCTCATGTGTTGTGTTGTGTTGTGTTGTGTTGTGTGTGGCCTCCCTCCATCAGCTGGTTGCTGGACGTACGGCGTCAACACCACTGCCGCCGACCTGCCCGCAGAGCACGTGGATATCGAGATCCTCTCCAAGATCACCAACGTAGCCCAGTGCGCGTCCTTCTGCGACTCCACAACCAAGTGCCTGTCCTTCGCCTACGCACCCGGACAAGGCTGTCGTCTGAAGGGGGAGGCGCCCGACTTGGAGAAGATCACAGTGGCCGACGACAGTGGGGCGGTGGTGGGCGGCAAGCCGTCACTTTGCACAAGACGCTCCCGTAAGCTGCAAGCATGGCAGCAAGCAGCATGTGGTGCGCAGCGACATGCGGGCTGTGTATTGTGTTGTGTTGTGTTGTGTGGCAGAGGCTGCTGGCGAAGAGCTGACGCGTTACTGCAAGTGTCTGAGCCCTTCGGCCGCCAACGCCACCGAAGCAGAGTGCAAGCGATGGGGCAAAGGGGGACGCTTCGCGGAAGAGGCCAAGGTCAACCACAAGGTGTCCGTCACATACGAAGGTGAGGCTCCCAACCGCCATCCCTTCTCTCCATGTGTCTCTCTCTGTGTGATCGTGAAGGTGTATTGATTGGCGAGGATTCGATAACGTTATCAGCGGCTGAGATCCATGACCTGAGCCCGGCCTACCTGCAGTGTCAGCGGCTGTGCAGCGACATGGACGGGGAGGGCGGCAGGGAGCGGTGCCAGGCCTTCAGTGTCGAGGGACGCAGGGCACCTTCAGTCGACACATTCATCAGCACCGAGGTGAGCTGACCGACACACGCCGCCCTACTGTCCACACACGAAGCCCACACACAATGCCGTCATTGTCCCCTCCCTCTGTTGTTTGGCTTGCGACATTCAGTGCAAGTTGTGGTCGCATGTGGTAGAAGCGAGAGGCTGTGGCACGAGCTTCCTGGATTGCTACAGCGGGGTCATGTGTGAGCGGGCGCCCCTCAACGACTGGCCACCCAGCACGGAGGGCGACTCATACGCCATGCTGGTCGAGGCGGAGCGGGCGAAGCGGCGGCGGTCTAATGCCAGGTGGATGTATGTCGAGGGGGAGGACCTGGACGACAGCAGGAAGTATGTCACGCACAGGCGGTGATGGGATGACTGCTGGTCGGTCGATATATAGGATGATATGGTTGTACGCGTCGCATATGTCACAATCTCATGCCAATGTCAATTCGTCACGTCGTCCTCTCCCCTTAGTCGATGGCGCCTCGTGATGTGTAAATCGGTGTGTATGTGATGTCGATCTTTTTGCTTTGCGCCGCATCCTGGCGCTCTAGCTGCTTTTTGCGGTGGGTGGCTGACTTGTGCGTGTCTGTCTTTTCCTTCCTCCTTGCCATCCCTGTCCAGCAGGCATGCAATCCGCTACAAGACTCGAGTGTGCGTGTTTGGCGTGCACGTGTGGTGCTGAGGGAGGGAGGGAGGGAGGGAGGGACCAATTACAGACTGACTGCAGGGCAGGGGTGGGAGTGGACGCGTCGGACGATTCACGTGGTCATTTAGTTCATGAGACCTTTGCGCCCATGTGTGTGTCGCACGTGGACGTCTTTGTGGCTCAAAGTTGTATTACTTGTTTGCTGGAAGGACGAATGCGGCGAGGTCACCTCACACGCCATCTTTGCACACCACGACTCGACTATGCACCCATCCCTCCAGGAGTCAGGCAGGAGTCTCTACACGGCACACATTACGTCACGTCGCATCTAGGAAGCCAGACAGACAGGTAGGTAGAAAGGCGCGGGTAGACCGACAAACGCATCTCCCGGGGCCGCCACGAGACAGACAGACCAGACATCAACATGAGACAAGACACACATCATGCGATCGATCAGCCGGCCAGGCAGCCAGGCAGCGTATGAATCAATGAATCAATGCGATGGAGGGATAGGCGGTGCGATGCTCCCAGTCTTTCCCCGCGGCACGACAGCATTAACCAGACAGTCCGTCAGTCCAACAACTCCCACCCACACTAATTACCCACACTTGCTGCCCTGCTGGCGACAGCGGTGTCGCGTCACTCACTCCTCCTCTGTCGCGTCACTCTCTCCCTCGTCTGACCCCATCACCATCACACCGTCATCCGCTTTGACATCTGATGCTTAGACGCAACCAAATCCCACACATACGCACAAACAGACAGACAGGAGAGAGGGTGTGCGGTGCGGGGAGGGGGTTTGCATCCTCTGTCGTCTTTGCTCACAGGCAGCGGGTTCCTGCTTGTGGCCGCCCATCCGGTACATCTCCTCGAAGTCTTCGGCAAACCCCTCGGCCTCGGCCTCGTCCTCGTCGAGCTCATCTGCAGACAGCAAGGGGTGACGGTATAGTGATGGAGAGGGCGCATGTGTGGGTTACCTTCGTCTTCATCATCGAGCTCTTCGTCTTCATCATCGAGCTCTTCCTCATCTGCAGGACCAACACACGCACACATGAGAGAGAGAGGCTACAACTGTCAGCCCGCCCAAAGGAGTGGTGCCATGCGGTGCCTACCGTCCTCGTCGATCTCCTCCTCCTCATCGTCCACTTTGGGTGCTTTTTTCGGGTTGCCAGGGAGGCCGCCCGCAGGACCGGGGCCGCCGTGCGGACCGTCGTGCAGGCGACGCACCGATCCTACAGGCAACACAGACAACACAGACACCACACATATCATCCCGGCTATGGGTGTCAGGTGCCAGTCTCTCTCTGTGTGTGTGTGCGTGGAGGGTGTGTGCGGACCGTCGTCAGGGTTGAAGCCGGCTGTTTCGTATTCCTCGAGCTCTTCCTGATCGTCCTCATCCTCATCAAAGTCCTCATCGTCGTCGTCGTCAAACACGTCGTCGCCCTCTACAGTCTCGCCTGCACGACACACAGACGACACCCACATGACACATGTGGTGTGGTGTGGGGGGTCCATCCGGGGTGGGCGTGGCTGGTGTGTCGGTTGTGTGTGTGTGTTGTGGGGCACCACACAACCACTTACGTACCGATTTTGCCCTCGTAGAGTAGGTTCATATCGAAATCATCTGTCAGCGACGGACACGGGACACACACACACACATCGGTAAGCGTCATTGTGTGCTGAGGTGTGGCAGTGTGTGTGTGTCTGTGTGTGTGTGTGTGTGAGAGTACATTTGGGGTCGTAGTATTTGGCCTTTTCGATTTCGGCCATTTCGTTGTAGTCGTCTACGTTGAGGTCCATCATGATCTCGTGTGGGTCGTTCATGAGGTCGTCCATCCTGTCGTCAGGCAGCTTGGGCGCCTTCTCGTCCTTCTTCTTCTTCCCGGCAGGAGCTGAACACACACACACACAACACCACAACCACACACCACAGGGTGCAAATGCCACCCGACACACAAATGTGGTCTCTCCCCCTCTCACCCTGCGCCGCGGCGTCTTCCTTCTTATCTTTGGCAGGCTGTCGCACATACGCACACACACACACGAAGACGTCTCACGTGCCCGTCTCCCGGGGTTCTCCTCACCTTTTCCTCCTCGTCGATGGCGTTTCCGTCCTTGTCAGCCGCTCCTTTCGCAATCGACGCCTTTGCCTTCTCCTCGGCGTCCGCCTTGGCGTCCCTCAGCTGCCGGGCGTCCTGCTCCTCGGGCGACGGCTGCACGGACGCCGCTGCTCGTGGCAGGGCTGTCAGCAGCACCAGGGAGAGGACGCAGAGGACGCTGACGCTACGAAAAAGTGCCATTGCTGTTGAGGGAAGTGGCGGGGAAGCGCTGGGGTGTGAAGGGAGGCAGGAAGTCTCAAAACTTTTGGTCTGCGCCACGTGTTGCGGAGCATAATTTCTATTATTTCGGCCAACGGCTTCGGAGTTTTACAAACCAACGAAGCGCGGATCAGGATGCCGTCAGCGGCTCTTGTTCTCCTCCTTGCGAGCATCCATCTTATCATTGGGCCCATCTCTGCACTGCGAGGTGTTGCGCGTCGGCATCATGATGCAAGGCAGACCACCCAGGCGGCAGAGGCGCGGAGGGTTGTGGCCAACTTCGAGGCTGAGCTGGCGGCCCAGGTCACGGATGGCCTCATGGATGAGTGGATCCCTTCAAAAGACCAAATTGAATACAATGGACAGCTGGGCGTCGATGAGGTGAAACAAGTCAGTGACAAGGCACCAGACACACATTCCGTATGGATGTCACCGTGGATGGGATGTGTGGATGCATCTGCTGGTGTGTATGCTGTGTTGCTCTTTCAGCGTTTGAGCAGCCTGGTGGCCGATACGGTGAAAAAGAGCTTCGAGCGGATAAAGGACAAGGTCAACACAGCACACACACACACAGATGGCAAGACTGATATCACAGCACCTGCCATTCTCTCCCTTGCTGCAGGCGCAATTCGAGGCCTCATCTCTGGAGAGCGTCCTGCAGGACGACCAGTCCGTTGGGCAGTTCGGCAACTCCCTGTCCAAGTGGCTCTCCTCATACTACGAGCCCTCCCTCCGCTCTGTCACTTCCACCCTCAAGCAAGAGCTCAACGATCCCACCACCGAGATTTCAGTACTCAAGGCGGAACTACTGCAGCCGAGGAAGGTTGTTATCGCCAGCTCGCCATCTGCGGTGCGGCAAAGCGACGGGGAAAAGGCAGCAAGCAACAAGGCGAAAAATTCCCCGTCTGTGGGGAAGATGGCTGCAACGCTTAAGGCAGATGCGAGTGCTGCGTCCTCTTCTTGGTGGCCGGCGTGGCCTTTCTACATGCCCTTCTCTGACATGGCCGGAGGCAGCAAAAGCGACAAATCATCGCCCGACAAGAAAGCAGCTGGGGGGAAACTTGTTGCCAAGAAACCTGAAACGGACGGGAAGCTTCTCAAGGCTGCCGCCAACACGACTGACATTCCGTCAAAGGCCGCCCTCCACGCCAATAATGCATCTGCCGACCAGCCCATTGTCGGCTCGCTCAAGACCTTTGGGAAGCCATCGCCCTCCCACATGCACCTCATCAATCGGGCCAACCTGACCGAACAGACGGGGCAGCACAGCCGGGGCACTCTGGAGACCGAAGGGGGGTTCGATATCAGGGAGGGGGCGGGGAAGGGCGAGGACGCCATGACCGCCGCAGACGCGGTGCGGGAGGCGGACAAACAGCTCACCTGGGAGCTGGCTCGCAACGCACCACACAGGTACAAAAAATGAATGCAAAAGCGTGTGGGGGAGGAACCATCTGCTGCGCATTGTCTCGTCCATTCAGTGTGGCGACGTCTAAAGCGAATCTGATAAGCAACAACGAGACATGGTGGGGGCTATCCCTGGCGCCTCTGGAGGTGAGAGGCAGCCGTTTCGACGGACATACACACAGTTGGCTCCATGTGTGACCTGCAGCGTGTTTGGAGCTCTGTGGAGGAGCACACTGTGGCGGGCCTCTTCCATTTCAATCGATCGCACACCAAGGAGACCGACGCTGCAGTCACCGACAGCAACAGCACGGCGCCCCTGTCCCATGCCGTCCAATCGAACACCACTGTGAATGCCCCTGTGTTGGTGGCGCCATCTACCAGACAGACGTGAGCACATGACGAAAAGGAGACACCCTTGCATGTCCACCGTCTGGATGCGTCTGTCCGTGATGCTTTGCAGGGGTGATCAAGGCCGTGTGGTGAGTGTGCCGCTGCCGCCATTTCACCAACAGCCCACACAGGTGGGTGGACGAGTGGGCGGGCAGACAAACCAACGGGTGTGTCTGTGTGGGGGTCAGGCAAGCTGGTTGTCGCGTGTTTGGACCAAGCTCATGTGGTATTTCCGCCACTCAGGTTCGAGTGTCTGGTCGAGATCGTGATCGCCTTGCTGTGGCAGTGACGGACGGATGGCACAGACAAGGCCTAGCTAGGCCTTAGGATTTGGCACATGACTATCGCATGGCATGACGCACGTGCATTCACTGAGTGTGGTCGCACATCGACACTGATGGTCCGTCCTTCATCAACGCATCCATCCACCCACCCACCCACCTAGCACCTAACCATCCTCCCACAACCTATCTATCCCCTGCCTCTGCCTCTGGCACCGGCAGCGGCCCTCTTGGCCTCCTCCACACCCTCAAAGTACTCGCGCCTACTCATCGAGTTGGGGTAGAAGTCACCCGACGTCGCAAACACACTCCCGCCACGCCACGCGCACAGCTCCGGCTCGCTGCAGTGGTGCATCTCTATCAACCACTCCTGCACAAACACACACCAACCACACACACACATGGACGGACACATGGATCGGCTGGGCTTGCCTGAGGCAGCATGGGGCGGAGGTCGCGCATTAGTCGTTGCTTGAAGTGGGGCAGCTTGGTGGTGCCGCCCGCGAGGAGGATGCAGGCGGGGAGGTGCGGCTGCAGCTCCGGGGGCGAGGCGTAGATGGCCCGCTGGATGGTCTCGGGCAGGCCCCACTGGTGCTGCACGTGGGGACCGATCTTGTACTCCTTCAGGTCCTTGTCGCTCAAACACATGTCTGCAACCACACACACACGCACACACACACACACAACACACATTGCCCGTCCCTTTTTGTGATATCGTGTGGGCAGCGTGTGTGTGTACCTGATGGCCTGAAGAGTATCTCAGGAATGAGAATGCGCTCGTTGTTGAGCCTCAGCACGTGGGTCTCGTCGTCATCGGGCGGCGGCCACCGCTCACACCACTTGGCTGCATCAAACCCACCACCACCACCGCCACTCGACCCCTCATCGTTCACCACATCCATACACCCCAGCCCCCCCTCACCAGCAGCGGCAGCAGGGCTCTCCTCCCCCATGTCATCCGCCCCACACCCCTCCTCCTGATCGCCGTCCTCGTCGGGGTCATAGTCCTCCTCGTCGTCATCATGCCGCCGCCTCCTCTCTCGCGCGCTCCGCCTGACCGGCCCCCTCTTGTTGCGCTTGCGCTTCCTGTCGCTGCTGTCGACTGAAGGTGGGCTGAAGGTTGGGGGGAAGGGCTGCAGGGGGCCGCCGGGGGGTGGGGGGATGCCCTGCCGATTGCGGCCTGGGATGTACGCGTATCCCTCCTGGACACACACAAAGGCAATGGCAGTGGGTTGAGTGGAACAGACACTTGGTGTGTGCGAGAGACTTCTCACCCGTCCCGCTTCAGCGTTTGGCAGGACGTATTCGCAGAAGAGGTGTGTGGCGAATCGGCGGGTGCGTGAGGCGTGGATGAGGGCGCCAGCCGCTGAGATGGAGGGCCGGGCGTCGTCCAGCTCTCGCTTGGCAAGATCCATCGTGCCCACAAAATCTTCAGCAACGAAACAGCACGACTGCTTCACCTGCACAAAGAGAAAAGGCACGACATGGCGATGACCATCGGTTTGACACACACAAAGACCCTTTCCTCTCTGCTCTGCTCACATGTTCGCTGATGAGGAATTTGTCTCGCAGCCAGTTCTGCTTCTCCTTCTCCTTCTGCGTGTTCATGAGGACATTGGTGAGGTGGGTGGTCAGGAGGTCCCCGCCCACGTCCAGCCGGCGCGTGGCCAAGGGGACCATCTCGTTCTCAAACACCGGCACAGCCAGGCAGGACGACGCACCGCAGTCTACCACCAGGGAGCAGGGGTTTTCGCCCCCAATGCCCCTCTTCTTGCGGTAGTAGTGGGGCACCAGAGCAGCCGCAGGCCATAGACACACACGGCTGAAGCCGTACTCCTCAAACAGCACCTCGACAGTCTTCTCCGTCACGCTTCTCGGCGTCTGCGGGGCCTCGGTCAGGAGCAGCGCCGAGTCTTTGAAGTCGACGTTGAGGTAGCTCTTGGAGAAGACCCGTTCCCACAGGGCCCTCTGCAGTGCGTGGTCGGTGACGAGGCCCATGTCCATGGGCCGGGAGAAGAAGTAGTCGTTCTGTGGCGGCATCTGGTCGTGGAAGAAGAGCTTCTCGCCGCGCTTGGCCTTGCACACGCAGTTGAGGTGCCGCACTCGAGGGGACGGCTCGCCCGCATAGCCCGCCTTGATCTCACCCGTGCCGCTGTCCAGCACCACGATGCGGCTGAACTCCGCCTGCATCTTCCTTCCGGTAGGTCACTCGGTGGTCAGGCCGACAGCAGCCTCGGCGTCCTGCTGTGTCCACGGCGCTTCGAGGGCGGTTTTCAGTCGCCGCTTGTGCTGTTTGCTGTCGCAGTGCTTCTTGAGGACGTCCTCAGTGATGAAGTAACGCGCACACGAGATGCAGTAGAACTGACCTGTGTGTGACACACAGACAGACAGACAGAGATGAGGGATGCAACCACAGGCAGTCCGTCGTGTGCAGGCCGACCTCGTCCGGGGAGGTCGTCGTCTATCTTGTGTGCGGGCGGGTTGGCGAGATCTCGGTGGATCTGGTCGGTGTCCCTGCCTCGGTGTTTGGTCCCGTGCTTCTTCCTGTATCCCTTCGAGCGACCCATCAAGCATCAAACGCGTCGCTTCTCTTTCTGTCCGACTTTCGTGCCTCGCGCGAGCAGTTTCACGCAATGTCCTAGGCACCTCGGCTTAGCTCGCAGACCAGGCGTCGAGCTGTGCTGGTGCTGTCAATACGCGTCACCTCCTCGTTCCACCTCCTCTCCCTTTGACTTGGCCATGTCGGTATATCCCGCGTTGGATGAGGACCAGGTGCCTCTCCGTGATACTGATGCCACAACGGTGCCTGTGGCGGCGCAGGACGCCGTCAGCGACCGCTTCATCAAACACAAAGTCACTGGTACGACGGCGAATCGGGCAGCAAAGCGTGCGCGTGTCGGCTGAATGCATGTGGCTGGCTGTTGTGTGTGTGTGTGTCGGTGCAGGGGCAGACACACTCGTCAATCTGGCCATTAGGTACTCGGTGTCAGTCGTAGACATCAAGCGGTTCAACAACCTCCTCAGCGACCAGGTGAGCCAGTCAAGCCATGCACCGCCCGCCCTTGTCTGCCGTCCGCACACTGTCTGTGTGTTGGTTTGTGGGTGTGTGGTGGCTCCTGGTTGGCTGCAGATATGGTTCAAGAGTGAGATCTTGATCCCACGTGAGGAGCTGCCCGACAACTTCATCGAGATGGACAAGCGGCTCATCGACGCCGCCGAGCTCGCCAACAAAGTCGCCGCCCTCGTCAAGGCCTCAGGCTGCGACGAGGAAATGGCCAGGGACCACCTCGCTAACACAAACTTCGGTACGTGTGTTTGTGTGCGTGTGTAGAAGGGCGCGTGGACACATGGGCATCGTGGGCCTCTGCTTTTGCTGTGTGTGTGATGTGACGCGTCGATCCGTCAGACTTTGAGAAGGCGATGATAGAGTGCACCCACGTGCAGTCGTTGGCGGACTACTTCAGCATCAGCACCAAGGAGGCCGCCTCGTACCTCGCACTCAACGACTACGACTACGTCAAAGCCAAAAAGGTAAATACGTGGACAGCCAAGTACGACACGGCAGAAGACACAGATGACCATGTGTGTTCCTGCGTGTGTGTGTTGCTGTAATGTGTCTGTCAGGCTTTGGAGGACGACCTGCAGTGGGAGAGGGACGAGAAGCGGTCAGGAAGGTCAGCTACAGACATACACCGACACGCAGGCCCACTCATGACCACTTATTTGCCGTTTTTCTGGTTGCAGGGCTGCGGCTAGTCACGGCGTGCAGCAGCCCGGCTCGGCAGTGCTCAAGAAGAACGCCTGACGACCTCCTGCCTGCCTGCCGGTCTTGCTTAGTCCGTTGCTTTTATCAAGGCCCAACTTTCGTAGGTTCGCATCGCACGTGGCCGCCTTGTCTGTCTCTTTTTCTCCCTCCCCTCTCTCTGGCGCCGATGCAATCAATCGGTGCAATCGATCGATGCACATGTGGGGCGGGCGTATATGTCGAGTGGATTGAGTATGGTCCTGGGTCGCCTGCGGCAGGCGCCCCCATTGACTGATTGATTGATTGGGTGGCGCGGGTGTAGCATATTTGTACCTATGTCTGTCTGTCTGTATGGTGGAATGAGAGTGCCATTGGTGGGGGTGGGGTGGGTGGGGAATCACCTGCTGTGGGCACTTGCTCGGTGCTCCAGTGCCATGCTGCTGGTTGTTAAGCCGGCAGCCGCCACGGTGAGTGGATGGCTGGCGGAAACAGACATTCATTCGCCGTGGCCGCTGGCCTTGCTCGACCAAACAGCAGCAGTGCACGAAGCAGGAGCAGCGCCCTGCCTGTGCGTTCATCCGGTGTACGTGACGGTCATGTCATTGCAATGTCCGTGAAGGCCCTTCGATGGTGTCCTCTGTTACGTACGGCGCTGTACACGGCAGCAGGAACCGATGTGACTCATCGTGTTTTGCTGACCTGGACGGCTCCGTACGCGACCTGGGGCGCGATTGAGCGCCGGTTGGGGTGACAGAGAGATGATGGTGTCTGGACCCAATCTCGCTTACACTGATTTAGCCCCATACAAACAACATAGCAAGCAGGGGTGTCAAATTCTCTCTCTGCACACACACGTAGCCAGCCGCACACCCGTCCACCAACCAATCCCTCTAGTCGGCCCTCTTCAGTGGTACAACGGTCACCACCTCTCCCACACGGACAGCAACCTCAGTCACATCAAACCACAGCCCCTCGTCACACCCAATGCCCACCACAGGCGACTCATCATCTTCGTCGTCTTCATCCTCATCTGTGCCTGCCGCCGGCCCCTTGGCCATCTCGGCGGCTATCGATGCGCCCACAGACTCATTATCAGTATCGCTTGACTGGCTGGCGAGGTGGGACTCGATGGATGGCCAGAAGCGAATGGATGCCGTGTCCTGGGGCCGCGACGATTCATTGGTCAGGGTAGTGAGAGGTGCTACCCACTCCTGACACACACACACACAGACAAAGACCATCAGACAGTGCACGCGAGTGTGAGCGTGTGTGTGTGCTGGCGCTGAACCTGTGATCCAAAGCACCAGGCCAGCGAGAGGTGAGGCTGCTTCTCCTGCCACACACATACACACACAGAGGAGCGACCAAACGGCACTGTGTGGGGTGAGAGGTGGGCATCTGCACTGCCTCTTCCCACCTTATAGAAGGGCTCCAGGCCATAAGACGTCACGAGCTGATCCACCCTACCAATCAGCTCCACCTGACCATCCACACACACTCAGTTCGTCTGTCATTCCCTGCTGTGTGTTTGCCGCCCTGGCTGACCTACCCATTGCTTGTGGCCTGCGGCAGAGGGCACTAGAGCAGCGAAGTACCGGTCGGCGGGCTCGTTGGCAAAGACCGACAGCTCACCGTCAAAGTGACTCGTGAAGCTGCAACACACACACACACACACACACACACACATGCATCCAGCCAGTCTGCTATGACCCCTGCTGTGTGTCCTCTCTCTTGTCCACCTCACTGACCTGTCGCATTTGCCCAGGGCAGCTTTACAGCTCTCCACGAAGCCCTGAATGAAGTGGAAACTGCATTACAATGCATGCCATCACGCAAAGCGCAGAAGCTCAGGACTCTCATCCCTCCCTCCATCTTTCATATACCTTACCGCAGCATGACGGTCTTGGACAAGCTGATGTGCGGCCCGTCCTTGCCCATATCGAAGGAAGCAGCAGCTGCAGCTGCCTCTCCGCCAGCTCGCTTTTGCACGTCCTCCAGCAACCGCTTGGAGCGGCCGAGAACCTTCTGCCAGGCCGGCCGCCTCCACACGCGAGCAGGAACTGACCAGCGCACAACAGAAAGTAGCTGTGACGAATGCATCATTTCTCGTGTTGGCGCCTACCTGTGACGAAGAGTGTGGTGGCGAAGTTGCCCTCGACGTGAGGCTTCTGGCGCTTCCTGTTGCCGTGCTGCCCGGGGTCGTCCTGCCAGTCATCATCTGCCAGCACCAAAATGGCAGATCCATGAGTTGAGGAGACGAATGAACTTCCTTTCTGTGTGCGTGTGCGTGTAATGACCTTTGAAGAGCTCTTGGAGGGGTTTGGGCGGGTCTGGCGGTCGCTTGCCCGCCATGGAAAGGGCGGTAGGGAAGAAATTGTCGAGAATGTGAGACAACCCCGCAAACCCTAGGCGAGCTATGATTTAATTATCACGCTCGAAGCAAGGCAGAGAGTTTGAGAAGCGCCTGATGATGGCCGAAGGGCTTCTCAACCCCCGCACAGTCTTCGTGAAGTTCCTCGTCAAGGCGTTCTCCGCGACGCCTGATGACGGAGAATATGAGAACGCCAGAACACACGTGTCTGATGCCTGTATGGTGTTGTGTGTGGTGTGTTGTTGGCTTGTGTACTTGTTCATGCAGCTTTCTGTGGAAGAAGGTCGTTGAGCTGACGACGCTTCCCCGCAGGCCTCGCCTGGGAAGGAGGACGACCATTGGTATGTCTGTTGATGCTCTCTATCCTAAGGCAAGGCCGAATTGGAGATCGGCCGTGAGAAGGCCCTGTACAAGTCACTCTACGCCAACCTGCAGTTCTGGAGTGATGCGTGCCAGTCGACGAGTTTCAGCGGCATGGTGCTCAGCCAAGGGTGAGTGAGCACAGAGAGAGGGACCGCTCGAAACGAAATGAGCTGCATTCATTTGGCATCATTGTGGACCGTGGGGTTGGCGTTCATGTGCCTTTCCTGTGTCCACCTGCATTCCCTTGCTGCATTTATGTCAGTTCCAGTGGCGGTGGCGGCGTGATGCTGCCTGCTGCTCTCGGCTTTCTGAGGAGCGGCTTCACTCACCTGATGAACTCGGCTGTCGATGCATTCGGCGCTTTCGAGAGACCACGGCAGATGCCCCGCCGAAGGGAGTCTATCGGCGGCCAGACATACGGGTGAGTGCGCCACACGAGGACAACCCATAGCTGTACGTATCATGTGCCTTTCTGTCTCAATCAATGCGCTCGGTGTGTCTGCGACTCGGTGTGTGCCTAAGTAACAGACGGGCGTGCTGATGTTCGGCAATCAGGGACTTGCCGCGCTCTTGAAGACACCTCTTGCACGCGTGAAGCTCACCACCCTGTAAGCAGCTCACCTCGCTCAGCACAGCACACACACTGTGTGCTGGCTCCAGTGTGTGTGCTGGCTCCCCAGCCCTCCATCCCATCCTGCCGGTGGGTCACAATACCTACATGTGTTGCGTGCAGGCTTTCGCCTCCTATTCTGTCGACTGTGATGCGGTCGGTGAGAGAGAGAGAGAGAGAGAGATGCATCCAAGCGACCGACCGACCGCACCCTCCCTTCTGACTGACTGAGTTGGCCGTCTGTATGGTGTGCGGTGCGTTCAGTGATGGGCTTCTCCACCATGGTCTTCTCGAAGTTGCTATTGGACGACGGCAGCCGGCTCGTGGTGACGGTGGAGGCCGTGGTTGACCGCAGTTCCAACACCGTCTTCCTCTCCACAAATGACGGTCAGTGGCTGATACAAGAACACACACACACACACACACGCACGCACGCACCGTGTACGTCTCTGGGTGTGCGTGTGTGTACAGTGGCTTCGACGTATCGTCAGTTTCGCTTCCCGTCGGCCCTACCGATCCGTTTACCACCACCTTCCTGCAACGGTGAGAAAGGATACCACACACCCAGTCAGTCACACAGCCACCCATCCAGCCACCCATCCAGCCACCCATCCAGCCATGTGCACTGCACATCAGGTGCTGCATTCCCTCCGGCACTGCCATGTCCGGCCCCCACCACAACAGCCACGAGGCCCCCAGCAGTGCGCGAGAGGAGGAGGGTCGGCAACGCCCCTATCGGCGAGGTACACGCGGAAACAATACCAGATCAGCCTGGTTGTGTGTGGTGTGGTGTGTGCGTGCTACTTTCTGGTCGGCTGGCCTCAGATGTGCCCCAGGTGTGTTGTGCTGAGGCAGCAGCTGATGTGAGTGAATATTCACAAGCACGACACGTGCCTCTTACTTACCTGGTCCGGTCATCCATCTCTGTCTGTCTGGCTGTCTGTCTGTCTGTCTGTCTGGCTGCGCCTCTCCGTGTCCCATGGATAATGTGTCAGGGCGGCGAACCGGTTCAAAACCATGTGTGAGATCGAAGGGCGCCCTCAACTCGCAGCTGGCTCCCCGTACCAAGGCGAAGCAGGCCCCCAACGTGGTGCGACTCAGTCCGTTGAGCAGTCCAGGCGGCACGTACGATGGTGTGACGGTGCTGCGGGACATCTCGTTGGCCATGTGGCCCCGCACCAAGGGCGGCAAGCCGGTCATTGAGCGGGAGGTGACCGACATGATCGACAAGAGCCGGCGGCCTGACCCTCATAGTCCGGGCTGTCCCGTTCACGTGGGTGTGTTGATGGACAAGATGCTCGACAAACTCAAGTCGCAGTCAGTGAATACGCCGCTTTGCCGCCCACACAGGTGGGTGGACGTTTCCACACCCTGAAATCGCCGCCTCCATTTTATATTTGCCAGTCAGTTTGTGTTGGGCTGACGGACATTCCTGCGTGCCGTGCCTGTCAGTGTGCTGAGAGGACCCCTGTGTCTCTTTGTCGTTGAATATCCACATGACGTGTCTCGCTTCGAGCTGACTATCAGTGACCCTTTGACACACACTCGACGGCCGAACCCCTCCCCCGACCTCTGCGGTATCACAAACAGAGGGACACACATCGACCCGGCCGCCGACAGAAGCGGAACACCGCCCACACTGATAAATGGCAACACATACACACCCACGCCACTAACTACCAAAGTGCTCCCCCTCCAAATGCCACGGCAAGGCCACACGAGAGATCTTCAGCTGTCATCTCGCCCTTCATCATCGCCCCTGGTCGCGTGGAAGTATTGCGGCAGCTCTGACTCGCGAGTGTGTGTGGGCGGGCCGCTCGCCACATTAGGCTGGCTGAGCGGCCGATCGAAGGGCATCGCTGACGCGCTCTCCGTCTCGTAATACAACGGGGCCGCCTCACTGAACCAATGAGAGGACGGACAACACGACAATGGGAGATGTGCAGAGAGGGTGTGTGTGTGGTGTGGGGGGCTACAAGCTGACCGCTCTTGACGCTTGATGAAGCCATCCGTCACCCAATACTGCAGACAAACACAGACACACACACACAGAGAGAGAGAGAGGGCTGGGTCGGTGGTCGCCCCTCTGCCCTCTGCCATTTTGTGCCGTTTGCCTGGAATGCGTTCATAATGAGTGGCGTCAGCACCATCACCACCATGAGCTTCCCCTTGGGCAGCCCATCCAGCGGAGACAACAGCGAGTCCGCCAGCCAACCTGATCATCACACAGACACAGACACACACTCGTCAGCCGACCAAGATGCAGTGGCCGCCGTCCCTCTAACCGAGCGGTGCGCTGGCGGCGAGCATGAGCATCAGCATGAGCATCTTCATGGCGACAACAATCGCCTCCCACAGCCCCAGCTGACGCAGCCACTTGCGCCAGTCGACGGACGACAGCAGCGACGGCCCGCCGCCCTCCCCCCCCCCC
>CDMY01000553.1:143830-223221 GCA_001179505.1 Vitrella brassicaformis | reverse complement strand
ACAAAGAGCTCATCGGACGGCACATCCTGACGCACGTAATTCCCAAACTCCTGTGGTAAACACACACACACACGCACTGGTGAGGAAGTGTTGTGTGTGCTGCCCGCTCGTCTGTGAGTTACTCTGTCGCCCGAGAGGTGGAGGAGTTTCCTGGCCTGCTGCAGCAGCAGATAGGTGACCAACACACCCAATGTCGTGTCGACCATTATGTTCACCCAATACCTGCAGCACACAACCACAGCCACAGAGGCCACGGATGCCTCTCTCTCTCTGCGTGTGATGTCCGCTGTCAGTCCGGCCGCCCACCAATTGCATGGGTCACGGTGTGGCTGCCGTTTCAGGCCGGACAGACCCTCAGCAAACAACAGATTCACTGCACACAGGACAACAGAGAGAGGCACTGATTGGAGATGTCACCACACACAGCTGTCTGTCCACTTACAGAGGTGGAGAGTGAGTGCGCCGGCCGCCTGTTTGCTCGAGTCGAGGCCGAAGACCAGCCAGCTGCGCTTCACACGCTCCTGCACACAAGAGCACCCCCGCCACAGATCAGAGGCCAATGTGCGATGGCGTGTGGATGGCCTGTGCCGACCCGTTGCCTCTTGATGATGAGCGATGAGAACGAGATGAGGCCCAGCAGCCCCTGCACCCACCACCCAAAGCTGCCGAACCGACCCAGCAGCTCACACCGCTCCGACACCAGGTAGATCTTTGAAGCCATCAGCACCAGGCGCTCTACTCTGCCTTTCGCTTGCGAGCCTGGGGGCGAAGTTTTTGGGGCGGCTCGTCTCAGGTCTCAGATATTGCTCACGATGGCCCAGCAGGCAGAACCTGCCACACACAGCAAGATGAAGGAACTCGAGGCCTTCATTGAACGGTGAGGCCACTGGCGGTGAGGTCACATATCGGCGTGCATTCAGTGGTGCATTGCAATGGTGTGAGGTGTCGTGAGGCTCTGTTGGGCTGTCCTGACGCATGCATGGCCGTCTGTGGACTGAGTGTGTTGATATAGATGCGCATTCCAATGGGCCCCAAAGTTTTTGGATGTGTGTCATCTGTGTGTGTGGTGCAGATGCAACAGTGAGGGTTGTGGCGATCTGATGGTGGTCCGTTCGAGGATATCCGACGCTCGTGAGGTGGAGAATCTCGTCCAAGGCACCCTCAGCTCGCAGCTGGCGCCCCCTCTCAAAGCCAAGAAGACCACCACGCAGACCCCATTCCTGCGCCTCTCGCCGTCCAGCAGTGGAGGCGGCACATACGACGCCGTGGCGGTGCTGCGGGACATCTCGGTGGCGGTGTGGGGCCGCACCAAGGGCGGCAACCCGGCCATTGTGCGGGAGGTGGCCGACATGATTGAGAGGAGCCGGCGGCCCGACCCTCATGGCGGGGGCTATCCCGTTCACCTGGGTGTGCTCGTGGAGGCGATGCTCGACAAGCTCAAGTGCAAGAAGACCATTCGGTGAGGGTCACAATGGTGGGCGGATGGCGGGATGCTGTATGGTCCTCTGGTGTGATGTGTTGTGTGCAGGTATGTGTTGGTGACCCAGTGGGACATGTTGCTGGCCACCTTGCCGCTGTCGCTGCTGGAGAGACTGACCACCGACTACCGGTCTAAGCTGGCCATCATAGGTACGTCGGTGGCCATTGAGCCGATCAGCAACCAAAGCCCATAGGTGCACCTCGTCTGCCCTTCCCTTGGTGTGCCTTTGCAGGTCTGCAGGCTGTTTCGGACCATGCCAGTGGAGCCATGACGCTCGGAAGCTCACAAGGTACGTTACCCACTGCTGGCCCTTAGCCGGCAAAACACATTTGTATGTGTCTCTCTGTCTGTCTGCAGCTTCCCCCAAGTACGAGGTCCTCCGTTACGCTGACATCGCAGTCCCCTCCGCCCCCACCAGTGTGCCGACCAACGCCGCTCACATCGCACTCCCCCACGGCCCCACCCACCGCCACCCCAACAGGAAGACCCGCACCAGGGCCACCAAAGCGTCATCCAGCACACTCGCGCCCAACGTCACGGCCGAGATCAGTACACTCCAGGGCCTTTTTGCCGGAGATGGCGAGGATTTCGGCCTGTACGAGGGCCGAGACAGTCGGTGGGCCCGCCAGGTGGACAGGGCCCCCGACCGTTCCGCGGCGGATGGTGAGGATGACGACGATAACCTGTACGAGCCGCGCCCCGCCAGACAGGCCGGCGGCAAGTCGTCCAAGGCGCAGGGCAAGGGCAAGGCGCCTCGCGTGCGCAAGGAGAGGGGGGCGACGAAGGGCCACACGCCGTGTGTCGAGATGGGGCTGGGAGGCTATGGGCAGCAGATGGGGACCGGTGAGGGTGAGGGCATGCACGTGTGTGACCTGGGGCAAGGGATGGTTAGCGGCCTCGTCGAGGGCACATTCCCGAAAGACACTGCGGCGAAGGCCACGAGGTCAGACAGACACACAGACACAAAGAGGCACATACACGAGAATGGGTGAATGCCTTGGTCCTTGTCCAGTGTCTTGCCGTTTGAGTTGAAGAAGGATCACCTGCCTGCGGGCATCCCTGTGCACGGCCAGAGCACCATCAAGGATACCCCGGGCAATGGGCCCGGCACCAAGTAGGCACCGACGGGAAGGCCCACTCACCCGCATCGCCGGCTATAGCTGAATCCATGTGTGTGTTGATTCAGGGCTCGTTTGGCGGACCAATTGCGTGCGATGAAGGTCGAGGCGCCAGCCCCCCCGCCGCCGTTCGACAGGTATGTGTGTTCACCTGCAGCCAGCAGACACACGAGACACCAAAGCTCATCTCATCCTCTCTCCCTCCCTCCCTCCCTCCCTGTCTGTCTGTCTGTCTGTCTGTCTGTTTGTCAGTCGCCCTCCCATCAGCCGCCGGCCGGGCACTCTGTCGTCGGCCGAGGCGCATGGCACCGACCCTTCACCCCTGCTGCCGTCCAAGACGATATCCAAGACGCCGTCCTTCCCAGCGGACGACAGCCAGGGGGACAACAGCACACCGCCAAAGGAGGACAGCAAAGAGGTGCCAGAGGAGCACAACAAGGACAGTCGCACCGCTCAAGGGTATGCTACAGACAGTCAGCCATGGCAGCCGAGGACGGAAGCCACACCGGCGCCCGGCCATGTATGTGTCTCCTTCCTGTCTGTCTGTCTGTCTGGCAGGTCTGTGAGGAAATCGTTGGCTGCGGAGCTGCGGCGCTCGCGCAAGGTGCTGTCGACGCACCCCGTCCACACAGCCATCGCCACCGCATCGCCCCCCGCCATGATGACCATTGACCACAGGTGGGCAAAGGGATCAAAGGGGCAACACCATCGATCCATCAGACGTCAACTTGTTCTCTATGTCTCCCCACCTTCATGCAGCCCGGAGCCCTCACCCCTCCTGCCATCGCCCACCGTCTCCCAGCACCACCGCTATCGGCTGTCCTCGCCCCCCAATCCACAGCAGGAGCCGGACCCCTTCGCCAGCGGCCCCAATACTCACGGTATGGTGCTCCGACAGAACCGCAAGAAGCGCACCCGCAGCCCCCTCCCGTCACCCAGCCCCACAGACAGCGACCACCAGCCCCTCACAAAGGCCAAGCGAGCCGCCGTCCGCCGCGCGAAGACTCACGAGAAGGACGAGACGCCGCCCGTCTTCGGTGGCCTGGGGGAGGAGGTGCTGTGGGGGCCCTGGAACAAGGGCAGGGAGGGCGAGATCATCAAGACAACAGAGGCGGCGTGCTGCCATGACGCCTTCCCCAAGAGGAAGAGGGCACCGCGCGGCAAGGGGAAGAGCAGCCAGACGCTCAAGTGGAACGACCCCCCGAGTGCTGGGCCGTCTGCAGAAGAAGATGGAGGCCATCAGCCGTGCATCTGATCGGCACTGCCTGCTGGACCTGGCGCGGTGCCGCCTGGCCGCAGAGGAGGACCCCTCGGAGGGCGGCGGCGGTGGTTATGCGCCGGTGGACATCGACGAGGGTGCGGGTGCCGCTGGCGGTGCTGACGATGACCTGGAGAGCCTGGCAGAGTGGCTGGGCAGGGGGGCGCACATCATCATGGACTGAGAGAGACAGAGAGACATGGATGGCTGAGGGAGGGGATGGATGTATGTGATGTGTTGGTGGGGGTGGGTGGGATGTATAATAGCCGGGTGGTCTGCATACATGGCTTTTGGTGACTCGCGACGCGACTCGCGAGACGGAAGACACAGAAGCGGCATGAGCGACTCGAGTGGGAGGCAAACGGAGGGGAACTCTCTGGTGTCGTTGTGTGAAGCCGCATTGGTCGGCAGAGTGCCCCTCGGGAACTAATTGCGGCACCACAACGGCGCGCAGACAATTGATTGACGCGCGAGGCGACACACACATACACAATCACACACAATAATGGCTCCTCTTGTCTGTCCGTCTGTGTCTCTCCCCCTCCCATATACCCAAACAGACAGACAGACAAACAGACAAACAGACAAACAGACAGCAAATTTTCTCTCTTCGATTTGCTATTGCGCCGTGCGCAGCCCAACGAACGACCCTGGAGGACGTCGAACACTTCGTTGACAAACACAGGTAGTGCCGGATGGAGAGATAGACACACACAGCGATTGAATCAAGATGACGGACAAATGACCGACCAACTGCCGACCAGACTGTGCCTGTCGTGCGATGACCCATCAGCCGCAGATTGAGCGGTTCATCGATTTAGTTGGCGTCGAATGCATTGTCATCATAAGACCGACACGGCATGGCCATAGACTGACCATCCATCCATCCATCCACAAGCCAACTCTCAATCAGCCAATCAGCAGGTCTGTCTGTCTGGCTGTCTGTCTGTGTTAGTCAGTCACAGAACATGACATCTCACCACAGACAGTCACACACAAGCACGACGAACGGGTCATCGGATGGAGGGACGGACGGATGGAGCCACGTCCATGAATGCGATGTGCGAGGGGACACGTTATGTTGCGTCGATCGATCTGCCGTGCAGTGCCACGCACGGCAGGTGAGGCAAAGGAAGACACACTTTCACGGATATGCAGACGGCGAAATAAACCACTGGTCGGTGTCACTTGTTGTCTGTCGCGCATACACACAGACAGCCAGACAGACAGACAGACAGACGGCCATGGGCCCGCTTTCTGACCCTTCCCCCGTTCACGCCAGCAAAACCATGAGAGAGTACTTATAGAGGCCACGGGAGGGTCAGAGAGCCAAAAACGACTAATGCCACGGTCGACTCGCACGAACAATACACTCACACATAGGTATTACTTCCGCCTTTTCACCATGAGGACTGCCACGCACCACGCATCCACGCAAGGCTATCGGCCATCTACTTATTCACCTCCCCACCGCCACAGCCAGCTCATGAGGCCCTTCGGCTTCCTCGACCCGACCCTGACAGCAGCGTGCGGTGCCGCCGCTTTAAACCAACCACCCCTGGCGGTCTCGATGTGCCATATCTCCATCTCCTTCGCGGTGAAGTTCCAGTCTCCCGCCAGTGTGCCGTGACCGTTCTCGTCGCTGAACCGGCCGAGGTAGCCGTTGTCGGGCAAGCCCTCCTTCTTGACCCACTGATGCATGCTGCGGACGTCATCTGACGGGCCGGGGGTGGCCAACCCAAACCACAGATACCCACCGCCAATGCCCAACTGCACAAGACATGCGAATTGACCCATAGATGACGGTGCTCTTCTCATTCGCCCCCCACCAACCCACCTTGCCGCGGCTGTCCCCATTGGTGGCCTTGATGGAGGCGTCGCGGCCGGCGACCTCGACCACCTGTCTGGCCTCGGGGATGGGCACCTTGGTTGGCCGAGAGTATGCACCGCTGATGGAAATGAAGATGAGGGGCGCGGTGTAGTGGCCGCTGGTCTGTGTGGGGTCGGCAGGCGGCTTGAGTTGGCCGTCGACGAAGGCTCCGAATCGGTGTGTGTCGTCGTGGTTGATGAGGAACAGCAGACCGCTCGCATCGCCCACCTTGGCCAGCAGCGTGCCGCAGTCACCACCGTCACGCCCATACCTGACGGACCAGCGGAAGCCGCTCCCGTTCAACATTATGGTGCGTTCGTGAGTGCCCAGCCCACTTGAAGAGCAGCGATGGTCTGCATGTGGGCCTGTCCATTAGGTCGAGGACGGCCACCCACTCCTCTGTCGACTGCATGACCCACTCCTGGCCGGCCGGCAGGTCAAGGATTGGCGAGTAAGTGAGACCATACATCGTTAAATCCTCTCGAAACAGCTCACGCTCGCTCTCGTCCAGCAGCGGGGGTCGGATGAGCTGCCCCTTGGGCATCGTCGAGATGCGGCGGGCGAACTCGACTGTGTTGACGAAGTGCTTGGTGGGGGTCTGACGCACACGACGGTCACCCCAGCAGGGCGGAGTGCTGCACAACCACACACAGACACATAGACAGATGTGACCTGCATTGCATTGTCGCTCTCCGCCTGTCCTTTGTGAATGTGCCCACTTTGAGAATCGCGTGAGCAGGGGATGGTCGTCTCCCAATCGCAGCAGCGTGCGCCTCTGGATGACGACCTGCCGGCCGAGGACGTCCAGGCTCAGCACCGCCAGGTCGTCTTCGGTGTTGTCTTGGCCCTTCATGAAGGGCTCCATGGCCGAGAGGAATCGGACCACCTCCTCCCTGCGCCGCGTGAGCCTCTTCATGACCTTTTCCAGGTCGCTCAGCGACGTCTGGATGACGTTCCCTAGGGCCTTCTCGTCGCATGCGCCATCAATCGCCCGGGCCGTGGCGGCACCGCGGCTACTGTATGTGGGAGCTGAGAAGGATGGCAGCTCGCGCATGAACAGAGAGTGGTACTCGCAGTAAGCCGGGTCGGCCGCCTTGGAGGGCGGCAGGTCGACGGTGTTGGTGCGGCCGGTCTCGTAGAGCGTCAGCTCGTCCAGGAAGGCCTCAAAGTATGCAGGTGAGGTCTCCAGATAGACATGGCCGTCGGCATCTCGCGGGAGGCCGTCAGCGAAGAGCATCAGCAGGACCGAGATGTAGCGATGCTTCATGCAAGGGAGAAGAAGCCCACGGCGGGAAACAGGGAACACCACGCCACCTGACCAGGCGATTCACACACGATGGAGGCCAACACAGACAGTCACATCATCACTGGCACGCCCCTCGTGGCCCTCCCCTGCACACCTGCATTGACGAGCATCTCGCCAGTGGTCTCGGCGGGACGCGACACGCCGCCTCGCGAAGCAAGGAGCCGCGAGATCTCATCCGTCAGCGCCCTCTTGGCCATCGTGAGCCGCTCGATTGACGCATCGAAGTCGCAATCGATGGTGTCGCATCCGCCAATCAACTCAAGCATCCCGACGCTCACAGGGATGAGTCAGTGGCTGAGTGAACGAAAGATCTTGATCACACAGCCTGCTTGCACACTCCTCTGCTGCCCCAGGTCTGTCGAGAGAGAGCGGTTTCATGGAATGCCCTTGCGAGCTAACCTGGAGGTTGTCAGGTGCAGCAGCCTCTGTGGCATAGCTGCTTTGCTCTTCTCAAAGATCCAGCGCTCTCCCGACCGCCCCATGCCGCGGGAGAGTCAGATCACTGCATCGGCTGCGTCGGCAGGGGAGACTCATGATTCTGCAATGAAAAGACCCACCGACTGGCGGCCTTCATCAGGCTGTCCGCTGCATCACGATGAAGCGTCGGCACAGCGACACTCCGGCGTGAGAGATGAGAGTGCCTTTGACGAGGAGCTCGTCCCTGACGACTCAGACACAGTGCTGCCACTGCAGCCGACTTCGTTTGATTCGACGGCGCGGCCCTCTGGAAGCAGCGAGGCGCGGCCAGCCGGTGAGTCGGCCGCTGACATCGACGCCATCGGTGGTGAGTGTGAGGCGGCCATGCTGACTAAGCTGCTGGAGGGTGTGCGTGCGAGCGATCCTCCTAGTGGCGGTCGGTATGAGATCGTCACAGTGACGGTGGCCGGCCAGCAGACGGGGGCGATTCGGTGGAGGCCGACAGGTGCGTGCGTCTCAGTCATTTGCTCGCTGGCTGGTATGTATCCCTTCGTGTGTGTGACGATACAGGTGCGAAGGTGCCGTCTGGTGACGATACAGGGCAAATGGCTGGCCAGGCCAGCAGGGCACCGCGGCGACATCCCAGAAAGGATGGAGACCGCCCATCTCCCCTCCCCGATACCGACGCGCTGACAACAGTGCACCCCAACAGTGGTGAGTCAGACAGCACTTAGCAAGGGACCCCAAGATGCTCTCATATAGGCTCTCTGCCGGCTACCTGTCTGTCTGTCTGTGTGTGTGTCATTATTCAGACTCGCGGAAGTTCCATGTGCCAAGACCCCCTATCCCTGCCCCCTCCCCCTGTGGCGGCGGCAACAGCCCTGAGGTCTCGTCCACAGACCGCGGCCCTCCTCCCAAGCGCCGGCGCAGAAAGGCCACCAGCAGCAAGGCCGGTAAGCAAGAAGTGAGCGACAAGGGCCAGAAGTGTCTGCCTGCCTGTCCCCCACCCCCCCACGGTCACCTGCCAATTTTATTTGCACAGAGCATCGGTCGGCCGTCAAGAAGCGGCAGGCTTGGTCGGCCACATGGAGGGAGCATGAGGCGCAGGGCGGCGAGGGCGGCACAAAAGATAAAAGGAAGTACTTCTACATCAAGAACCATGGCTTCGACGGAGCCAAGGTGAGCATGACGCCGCCCATTCCCTCTTATCTCCATTTCTCATTGAGTCTCTCCCTATGTGTGTCCATCCATCCGTCAGGTCTTGGCCGAGGGGCATCGTCGTGAGACGGAGCGCACCGGCCGTGCGGTGTTGCCGAAGCGATTGGAGCACCAGGGCGGCGTCAAGGGCGTCTACTACAACAGGGCGTACAACCATTGGGTGGACAGATGGCACCAGGGCGGCAGGAGTAGGGCCAAGTGTTTCTCGGTGAGAGAACTTGGGATGGAGGGGGCCAAACAGGCCGCCATCGCACACAGTCATTCCAGACAGTGAGGGAAGGACAGACAGACAGACAGACAGACGACCTGTCTGTCGGTCCTTTGCACTTTACATACCTGTTTGTGTCCCTGCCGTGTTCTTCGTATACACACACATGGGGGAGGGAGGCGGCAGTTGGTGCATGGTGATGTTTCTGTCGTGACTGCACGGGGCCAACTTTGTGCGCCTGCCAGCCATGGTGTGCATGTGACGAAATGAGAGCTGTCTGTTGTGTGTGGTGGCCTGGCGTGGCGTGGTGTGGGGGGCAGGACTCTGTGTTGAATGCACTCATGTGTGGGTCAACGTTATTCCTTTCTTAAGCTCAACACAGACACACACACACACACACATACAGTCTGACACCTTGACGAATGAGTGGGGACCACCCCAATTTATCAACGAAGGGAGCCAGGCAGTGGACATGCAAGAGCGACACACACAGACCTTCACGTGTTCTCACACCGAGGGGCCCCGTATGTTCCCAATAAAGAAGGATCACGTGACACCCAATTCACGCTCTGACACCCTGGCTCGCTTCTTGGTGGCTGTGTCTCCGCCTTCGTCGCCATTCCAGCCAGTTGCGCAACGCAATGTGCCCATAGGAGGTGGGGAAATCTATTGAATCCATCAACCTGCACCCACAGGAGAGAGAGACACGCACCACACACAGGAGCGGTCGTAGGTGGGACGTGCTGTGCTGTGCGGTGGATGCGCCAACCTGTGTTGGATGGACAGCGTCTCAATGGTCGGGTAAATCAATCTCAGACCAGTCTTCTCACTGGATGAAGACACACGACGTTTGATGCCTGCTTACCTGCCTGTGTGTAAGCGCGTGTATACCTTCTGACGATGTCTCGCTCATACTCCAGAACAGCCCGAAACATGTGCTCCAAACTGTCGCCACTCATGTCATTCCAACCATTACCATTCTCCCCACTGAACAAGGCTGCGTCCACCTCTTCTTCTCGAGTCGCAAAGTAGCCCACGTCTCCCCTTATCCATGGCATCAACGGCAGCTGCGGGGCGGTGATGGATAATGAGGTGCCCGCCAGGGCGAGATAAATGTCTTCAGGTAATCGTGTCCGCAGCATCATCTCCTCCGTGTCTCTCAGCGAGCCGCACCTCACGCCCACCAGACAGAACATCCCCACTAGGACAGCCTTCTTGACTGCCTTTTCCACATGGGTCTTGTACGCTGTGGCTGCAAACCTGTTCACTTCTAGCAGGTAGGGCCGCAGCTGGGGGGTCAGAATGACGTCGACACCGAAGTACTCAAAGCAGCTGTCAGGGTGGGCCATTCCTGCGTGGACATGGTAGTGCAGGGGGACTTCAACGGAAAGAAAAGCCCACATTATCACCTCCTGCAAGCCGCAGCAACAGCATGGGAAGCCAAGCGGTGGTCTCCATTGTCACCAGCTGACCCGTATCCGTCTCCATATGATGTTCAGCTGGTCGTTGGTGAAAATCAAGCTCAGATACGCGAGATTGTGGACAAATCGAAGCGGAGTCTGAAAGTAAGTCGGCCCATTTGACTCTGCTTGCACGTCTGCATTCGTCAGGTGAACCACTGCACAAACACACACCAATGTTACAGGAGAGACACATGTGTGCTAGATGAGTAGGCTGCCATACGTGGATCTTCTGAGCTGAAGGAGAATGGCTTGGTGGCGATGAGCACAAGGCCGTCCCTCTCACTGAGAAATAGCCTCAGGGGATCCCAGCTGACCACCACCACATGCAGCCGCAGATGCCATTTGTAGCCCCCGATCAGGTGGGGGCGGATGTATTCGCTCGCCACAAAGTCGCTCGCCTCAGCGAACGGAGACAGACAAAAAAAAAGAGACACATACACACGGCGTGAGATGGCTGGTTGTGTGGGTGACCCATGATCTCTGCGATGCGTTGTGTGGAGTTGGTGGCATAGATGTTGCGGCCCCTGTGGCTGCTCTGTCTCCTGACCATATACCACGGTGCGGCGAGTCCTGTGGCGATGCTCTCGTTCTCAATCCGCTGAAGCGTCTCGAGAGAATCTGATATGGCAGTCAGGCAAGAAACCCGTCTGGTGGTCTCGTTGTTCATGCGATCGTTTGGCTGACCTGGAAGATCCTTTGGCAGAAATGCCGGCAGCGACTGCACAACAAGATCACACCATTATGCGCGTGTGGGTATCCATTCGTGTCTGCAGACCCCGTTCATGTATGTCAGATTGAAAGCAGCAATGTTCGCCGCCATGGCGTTCTTGTCGCCTATCGCCGATGAGCCGTAGCACACGTTCGTTTTCTGGGAATGGCATTATTTGTCGATAAATCGAATCATTCAGCACAGCCGGCTGCAGCCACAAGAGTGATGCCTCCTCAGACCTGATTGTGATTAGTGATGACAGGAATGTACACTCCCAGTTGCCATCAAGCAGGCGCCGTGTGTCTTTTCTTACTGGTACGCCTTTCGCCATCCGGCTTCTCCGAGGGCCTCCTGCACCAGATGCTCCTCCCGTGGCGCGTGGCCCCGGACGGAAAACAACCTGAAGGAGAGGAAAGGAAAGACTGTGAGGTGCAGATGTGTGGTCGAGGGTGTCACCTGTTTGGGAAGGATATGTGGGCTGGTGGATCAAGAGCATGTCTGTCCCTCACCCATCGAGCGAACTCTGCGGCCCGTTTCTCCAAGCCGTCGTTGTTTGCAATAGAGATGGCCTCAGCATTCGGGGTTTCGCGCGGCTGTGGCCTGGCTGGGTGACTGTCCCGCAGACAGACTCCATGATCTTCAGGAATGCGCGTCGAAATGAGGACAGTGAAGCCCCCTTGCAATGAGTACAAGGCACATGTGGCGGGAATCCATTCAGCAGCAGAAGAGACTGCTGCCGTCTTAGCACTGATGCAGGCGAGGAAGAGGAAACACGAAAGCGCTGACGCCTTCGAGTGGATGAGACGTCTGCTGGGCAATGGGGCCATTATCTCAGGCAAGGGGGGAGAAATGCTACCGATGCGCGACGATCAGGCAAAGCTCTCTGCATGCGCAAGTTTGGGGGCGCCCCCACACCTAGCTCGCAAATCCCTTCCCCCCCCCTCTTTTGCATGATCTAAGCATCGCAACAGCCGTGTCCATTGTTCATGATACGGTGGCGGTATGTTGTCCACTTCTCCATGGCCACTTATTCCTTCTCTTCTCCCCTTCCTCCTGATGCGTATCGCATCTCTCCGAATGTCCCTCTCGGCTTCCTCACCAAGGCGAGAGCTGGCCGTATTTGAAGGATATGTCGACCATGGAGTCATCTCGTACGACCCGACACGACTGGCGACAGGAGATGAGACAGTCGTGCATCACGGGAGGGAGTTTTACCTGAGGCTGAGGGTTGGCGGCGTGGAGAGCTTTCAACCAGACGACCGTCTGGTCATTGCAGACCAAGGCAAGAGAGCTAAGAGGAACAGGAAAGATGCCAAGGCGTTTGTGTTATGTCTTCAGGTTGCTGCCCCACCGATTACACAGGCTGCACCGCTCTTCCTGCCCATGGCAAGATCCCGACCCATTTTTCTATCACTCCCTCCCCCAACAGCGTGATTGGCTGGGCCGATCCCCCGCCGGCGGGCTCGGCAAATTGCACTGTGGTGACGGAGAGCATTTCTGACGACACTCTGATATGCGGCCCTGTCGTTGTGGACAGACCGGGCAAGTTCGCCTTATGTGTTTGCGACCATGTGAGTAGAGGGAGGCAAGCATGGAAGAGCTGGGATGGATGCCAGAAGCGAATGCGTGTTCATTTTTTGCAGGATCAAAACACACCCAATAGTTGCAAGTACCCAGCGGCAAATGATCCCAGTTTTTTCGTGGAGGCGGTCTCAGCACCGCCACTAGATCCCAAGAAGGTCGTTATCAACGGCCCGGGACCGTCCAACGAGATACGGTGCTTTCACTCACACCCATGCATTCCCAACTACCCTAAGCCTGACTTTGACTCAGCTGGCTACGATTATGTGAGTGACTCTGCTGCTGTGGCCTGTCTCAATGCCATTGATGTGTGTGGACTGTTCTGCAGATTCAAGATGATGATGGGGTCAACAACATCGCAGCGAATTTCGGGCTGAAGGTGGACGATATGATGTATGTCATGGCAGAGACAGGCACGTGTGGCACGACGCCCGCCGTCAGCAGCGGCTTCGGCGCTTACAATTCCACCGAGGGTCTCGCCAATCCAGCCTATGTGACGGACGTCATCCAGTACAAGTTTGAGTTTGAGGGCAACCCATCATCGAGCGGCAGCATCTTCGCCCAGCACGCCATCACCGCTCCCCCTGACAACTACACGCTTTGCTACTGCCCTGCCAGCCAATACGATTGTATGGCGAATTTCCCCAGCCAGTTTCTCTCACCCGGTGGCACGGTCAGGCTCGGAGGCCCGACGCAAGGCCAGTACTTCACCTGCTGGGAGGGAAGGCAGTGTGAGACAAACGGTGAGTAAGCATGGGTATACAGCGATCGAGATCTGCAAGACACGGGCGAGTGTGTCTCATCTAATGAAAATGGCAGGTGTGCAGGGGAACTTGTTGGAGCGCGGCGGCAAGATGGCCATCCTCAGCGAGTGCGGCACCAACACGCCTCTTGCCAACCTGCCAGACGACGCCATATCCGCCAACGGCACCAACGACGGGATGGACTATGAGTGGGGCTCGTCGGGTGACCTGATCGACACCACACCAGGCCTCTACCGTTTGTGCTTCTGCACCCTCGACGACACGACCATTCCCGGACAAACCTGCACCAGTCCGACCGATTTCAAAACCGATGCAGGTGCATGGCATGGACAACAAACACACCACACCCTGCTCTCGTCCACGGTGTCTCCTTCTCTGCCTCCCTCTGTGTATTTCAGGTGCCATGGCAATCGGCGGCCCCACTGCCTCACTAAACAGCTATACTGTGGCGTTCGGTCAGGAGTTTTCCATCGTGGTCCGTGGCACCGAGCTGGACCTGTCGATGGAGGGGCACGAGTACGGAGGGAAGGTGGACTCGCGGGTCGATGTAACTCCTGGATGGGACTCTGGATGCACGACCGCTGCCACGGGATACGCGAGCAAAGTGGTCATGCTCAATATCCAATCCATCACCGGCACAGCACGTGAGACACACACCGAGAGAAGAACCTTCGCATTCGAAAGAAGTCGTCTTGTCCTTTTTGATGCGTCTTCAGCGTGCACTGACGTCTCCTACTCTGACCCGAATTGTTTCACCATTCTAGAGACAGACGCTCCAAATGGCATCAGTAACACCGTAAGACGAGCACCGAGGGCATACCCGTGTATGTATGTCCTCACTGGTTCATTCTAACTGACAGGACTACATTCGTTTCGTCGTCAGCGGCCACTTCACCGACAAGAACCAGAACTTTCGAGTGACGCAGATCCACAACGACACCTTCTTCCAAATTGATGCCCAGCCGCCCACATCCACTGCCACTGCCATCGCTGTCGTCGTCACGCGGGCGAGATTCGAGGGACTCATAATCAGCCAGTGTGTAACCATAACGGAGACACACGTTCTGCCACCATGCCGCCTCCCTGTTTCATCTCAGGCCAGGCTCAGTGACCGAAGAGCAATACAATCTCTGCTGGATCTTCTCGTCACCGGCTCAACAGACAAGCTGTCCTCTCGGCAACGACTGTCCTCTCCCGCCTATCGACGGTCTCAAGACTGCCGGATGGGTGCACGCAGGCTTCATCACGGCCACAATGCCGCTGCTGATGACAGAAGCAAACCTCCATCTGACCGTACTGGAGCCGACAAAGGAGGGCCCCGTGCTGCTCAACTTCCTCACAAACGTCGCAGCGACGCCGCAATACACCACGGTGGGTAAGTGATGCCGTGAGTCGATGTCGACTGCCCTTGGCTCGTCTGCTCTGCTTTGCTTCCCATCATCACAGGCTGTGTACGGCATGGCTCTGGAGCTTCGATTTACAGCCTTGAGCCAGCTTGAGCCTCTGTCAAGTGACAGCAACCCCGAAGCGGTGCAAGAGGAGCCCATTGCGACGCAGAGGGAGTGCGGCAGGTTCCTCATTGAGACGTGGGGCCAGTCGACGGGGTTCCCCATGCCACACAGCTGCAAGTCAGCCACCGAACAGACAGCCACAGGTATCACAAGCATGCCTTGGTGTCTATTGCACCTTCAGGTGGCATGCTGTAACTTCTGGCCCCTTTGGCACGTATCAGTCCTTCATAATCTACTTCGACCGCTACAACGGTCTCAAGGCAAACACGCGATATGAACTCGTTTTCAACTGCAGAACAAGCCCATCGGTACGCAACCAATTGTGTGTACCTCTACACATCCATTCAGGCAGCCTGTGTGTCTGCAATCCATCAGTCGTCGATTCAGGCCGGCGACGTCCTGATGCAAGTGTGGTCAAAGGACGACCAGTTTCTCAAACCGCATGAGGTGGTCGAGTTTGCCAACGTCGCGCCGGACCCCAGGCGCATTCCGCCTTCGCTGAGCGACTACACCGGGGCCGTCTATGGCAGCTTCAACGCCACCGATGGGGTGATAGTGCTGGGCGAGCGCCCTGTGCCAGGCGGCGATTTCACTGGTGAGGAGACACTGTCACTGTGATGCTTGGCCATCTATGTCTATGTTGTGGTCTGCTTGCTGGTCAGAGAGCGACCTGGTGGAGCTTGCGGCAGTGGACAAGCTGCACATCAAGATCTCAGCCGGCGGCGACACGGACACCACCCGCATCAAGCCCGACTACTGGCTGGAATTCATCTTCCACCCACTCACTCTGTGGGACTTCGGCGCTGGATGCAATGCATACTTTATCAAGGACGACTTCACCGAAGTGCAGAATGTCGACTGCACGCCGATACAGATCGGCAGCAGAGCTGCCGGGGACGGCACGCAGGTGCGTCATTTCATGACGATATGGGGTTCACTTAAACACAGATGTGGTGCGGGGCGTGTGTCCCCTGTGCGTGGGACAGAACAAGGCAGGAGCCCGTGTGACGGTGCCGGGAGGTGTTGGGACCATCAACGATGGTGTCGATGTCTTCGTGGTGTTCGACCCCATCATTCCCCCCGCAAAGGGCTTCTTCCCGGAACACATCGGTGTGCAAGTCTACGCACTGGTGGGTGAGTAAACAAGCACTATTCTGTGTCTCTCTCTCTGTATCTGGTTTGCATACGCAGGGCGGCACGCTGCCGACTCACACACGGTCGGCGGGCGGGCTGCTGTACAAGAATGTGACAGTCACTGAGGCGGGTGTGGTGCAAAAGCACGGCGACGGCAATATGAGGCCTTACAGGGGCAATGCCGACAACTATCTCTACGCGAGGATCGTGCTGGGCTCCTTCCTGTTCTCTGCAAGTAAGGGGTATGTGTCTCAGTCCAGTAGGTAGGCTGCAAGGAGTGGGTGATGGTGTGTTGTGTGCAGAGCCTGGGCAGGGACAAATGTTGATCACATTGCCTGTGGGATACACGTGCACAGCGGCCGAGCCGACAGAGGACCTTCTCTTTGTCTATGGGTCCTCGCGGCCGGTGGGGGTTTCACAACTGAAAACGGACGCGGGAGACAGCTGGTCATTCGGCAGCGTACGACTCCATTTGGCCAGGAGAAAGCACGAGATGGCCAGCTGAAATCGCTTTTGTATGTTTGTGGTGTGTGTCTCAGAATGTGTGCATGTACACTATGGGACAACATCACATGATTCCGTCGGGGGCGCCCTTCATCGTCAAGCTCAAGGTCACCAACCCATCCACCCCCCTCCCGCCATACGACCCAGCCAACGTGTGGAAGATCGTCGTCAGGGTGAGTGAGGCATGATTGTGAGTCGCGGACACAAGGGCACGTCTCTGGTTCTTCAGTCGAAGGGACGCCACGAGTGGCGTGACACTCTCGAGGGGGGCGATCCCATTCAGCCAGACATGCAGAAGATCTTCACCGGATCCGGCGATTACGGACCAAATGTCGCCGTCATGGGCTTCCTAACCGAAGCGACCCTCTCGCCGTCCCACTTCGCGCAGGACTTCTCGTCCAACGAGCTGACCGTCTTCTTCAAGACTGAGCAGAGCGCCGGTGGGCACTGTCTTGACGAATGGCCACACGCGTTGAAATCCATTTGTCTGTGGTGCACAGGTCGAGGAGCGATTGTTGAGCTGGACTTGCTCGATGGGTTCGCCTTCGTCAATGTCGATCCCGACGTTTCTCCTGTGGACGAGTCCAATCCCAACATAACACTCCCGCCAGTTGTGTCTCGCCAGGCAGTCAACGGGCCCTACTGTGGAGCCAACATGGCGACGACCTGCTCAACCCGCAATCGGCTCCGGATCAGTCTTACCTCATCGGTGTCACTCGACGGCGGGAAGAACTATGCATTCAAGTAAGGGTGTATACTCAGTCAGCAGCGAAAAGGACTGACTGCCGTGATGTGATTCAGCTGTCATATGTATGTTTCAGGACACGCCGCGTACAGAACGAACCTCGAACCAGCTACACTTCGCTGCAGGACACCCGCGAGAACGCCTTCCTTATCCGCACCTACACCCAGCTGCAGGAGGCCATCGATGGGACCCAATACACTCCGCGACTCAACCCTGAAGACGCCACCGGGCCCTCACAGCGATCATGGGGCGTCTACGAGCGAGAGGCGACGGTGTTTACCGTTGATGTGACTAATTTTCTGCCGTCTTGGTATACGACGACTCCTGCGGCCGTGTCGGTGGAGTTTGAGATTGGGGTGCAGCATACAGGAGGGAAGATTCGGGTTATGGCGCCCAGCGGGTACGAGTGGGATGTAGCCGTTTTCCGATACAAAGTGGGTGAGACACATACAATCCATATACATGCGAAGATACAAAGAGGGCCAAGTGCGGTCGTTTGTGTGTGTGTTTGTCTGTGTCGTGTGTCCGTGGGTTGTGTGTGTGCAGGTGGGTGATGCCAATCCGGACAACAACGTCCAGCTGCCGGGTATCACTAAGTCTCTGCCGGTCGTTCGTCCATCCAGCGGAGTCACATACGGCAACAGCCTTGAGCTCGACGTCGACGCTGGGGGCGTCATCGACGCCAATGTACGGTATGTGACAAAACAGTGGAACCACCGGCGTTCGAGTTGTGCTGTGTGCGCTGCCTTATTTTGCTAGGTATGCCTTCCAGACATCACTGCATGTGCCTGGAGACACTCCGTCGCTCAAGCACGAATACCCCTCGGCAAACGAGTTCTTCTTCGAATATGGCTACGACGGGACGCTCATACATGAACGCATCGCTGCTGCAGGTAGACAGACAAAGCCATGAGGCGCTGAGTGCGCTCTTGTCTCAGTGGACTCGCCTCTGTGTGCGCTTGTCTGTCAGCGTTCACCCCGGCGCGTGTGCGGAGGCTCATCAATGCTGAGCTGGAGAGCTGGTCGAATGCAGTCGTCCGTCAGCCGTCTGATATCGTCATGCGGGTTGAGACGGTCACGACTATACCCAAAGGCGGCTGCCTCAGAGTCACCTTACCGCAGAACTTCGAGGTCACAACAGGTAGACTTATAATCAATGCAGAAACAGGATTCATTTCGGCGTCACTCCTTTTGGCAGGTGCGTGTCTTGGCTACCGCACTCTCGACAGCGACAGTGGCCACAAGTTCCCAGATGATGCTACATGCGACGCCCAGGACCGACAAATCGCATCGTTGCCCTTCCGCAACGGCTACATCCAGGTCCGAAGCATGCTGACGACCTTCGCCAGCGGCGTCTATCGGTTCCAAGTGCAAGTGACAAACCCAGCGGAACAAGGTCACGTATGTCAGCTGCGAGGCCACAACGGCTCATTCCCCTTATGCTTGATCAGGTGTCCCTGAAGGCGCGCTCTACGTGGAGTCGTTTTCCAATTGCGACCAGGCCACTGACTCGGAGGGCCCTGGTGGCAGCCTCTGGCTTGACGCACCGACGTATATGTCGCCATACGCCGTCAATCCAAAGATGCCAGCTGCATACATCTTCACAGAAACAGGTAGTACTGTACGCCACCCACAGAAAACATCACAACAACCAACGACTGATCACAAATGCGTCATCTTGTCTCAGGAGGGTACCGAAACGACCGTGCTGAAGCTGTCAATCAGGTGACTCTAGTGTTTCAGCTCGCGACGTGGACACTCCCGCAAGGCACAGTTGACGCCGATGTCATGACGATAGTGGCGCCTGAAGGTTTCGTGTTCGACGAGGACTGCGGGCCAGTGAACACTGCAGCGCCATTCCGTAACTATGCCGGAGCTGGCAAAGTTGAGTGGGGTCTAACCGTCTTTCCGTTGGGAGTGACCGTCGCCAGCTGTCAGGGTGCCGACAAAGTGGCAAGGCTGACGATACTGGGGGGTGACCTCTCGACAGGGCTCAACTATGTCTTCACCATTCGCGTCAACAACCCAGCCACCACGCCTGATCCCAACATGTGGTCGCTGTCCTACAGACAGTCGTCGGCCGAGCCATTCGCCGGATTTGACATTTGGGCCTTCAGCGACGTAGTCATCGTTCCGACCACTCTTGCGAGATCGACGGCTCTGGGAGATACCATCAACGATTTGTGCATCACTCTGGCTCCATACCAAGACATCATCACGGGTGAGGCATTTCTTCCATGTCTCGGCACTCCCTGTGTCTTGTCCTCAGGTGGTGTGCTGCGTATCACTGCGCCCAGTGGATTTCTGTTCTCGACCATCTGCACGCTTCATGTCACTGAGCTCACCGAGGCGGGGCTGCCTGTGAAAGACTTTGCTGGCGATGAGCTGATGTGCGAGGGGACCAACCCTCCCAACAGCTTCGTGCGTGTCCGAGTGCTGAAAGAGGACACCCGCATTGAAGGCGGCAAGAGGTATCAGATCTTCCTGTCCGTCATCAACCCACAGCAGATCGTCCCCGTGCCTGAAAGATGGTACGAGAAGGATCACAATCGAGACGGCCGTCACCATTTTCTTTGTGTGGCTCAGGTACTTCCTCTCATGCACGGCCGAGAGCAATCTCGGCACATCATGCCCTGAAAGCAATCGTCTCGATGCTGCATATGGCGACGGCTTTCGCATCAACGATGTCATGGACACGTAAGCTCGACCCACGCAAGCACCTCACAGATACACGGCGTGCGCGTGGTCCTTGCAGGTTCAGCTACGTCACTCCTTCATCGCAGCGAGGTCTGCGTGAGGTGCCCCTCCAATTTACCCTGGAGTTCCCGGACGACGTGCTTCCCAGCGACAGCATCCACGTCATCGCCCCTGTCTCATTCAATTTCGGCATTGGTCAGAGCACGCTCTGTCGGAACTACACTGAGCTGACGGTGCCGCCGGTGCTGCCGACGGACAGTGACAACCCCGTCAGTCCTAACCCTGAGTGCACACTCAACGAAATCGCGTGAGCTCCCTGCAGATGACATGTCAATAGACAGACACTTGCAAGGCAAACAGTCCATCCTCTCCTCTCGTTCGTGTAGGTTTGTGATAGGTCAGCAGATTCCCGAGGCAACGACGATTAGCTTCTCAGTCGGTGCGTTGAACCCAATGGAGACCCCCTCGCCGAACAATTTCGAAGCCAGGCACTACCGCAACGACGTCATACAAAGCTCGGCACTAGCAGCGGGATACAACATTGTTCCCCAGCTGATCGACCCCCTCATCACACCGGATGAGACAGATGCACGATTCGCTGCAGGAAGTCAGAATGCGAATACCTCCCGTCCTGCCTGTGGTATCCCATACGCGTGGGTTCGGTGCAGGCACTACCAAAGTCTCGGTGTCATTCACAACCATCTCAGCGGCCGACACGCTCGTCATCCAATCGCCCCACCTCTCTTTCTCCCGCGTCAAAGTCACAGGCGGCAAGTATTACAAAAAACGCACCGACACTGTTGACGTGCGTGTCGATATGGGAGCCGGCGAGTTTGTGATGCTCACGCTGGAGAACCTAAAGAATCCCGACAGTCCGGTGGCCATGACGCTCTGGACCATAATGACATACCTGACGGACGTCGAGGGCAATCGTGCCAAAGTGGACGAGGCGGCAGATGTGGAGTGCTACCCTGTGTACGGGCTGCTGACCATCGTCAGCGGAGACATGACCGATTCCTTCTACGGCAGCAGGAACAACACCATTACCCTCACACTCAGGGCCGGTAAGACGCCCACTCATTGAGACACGGAGCAGTCAAGCATCCCTGCAACTTGGTCTATTCAGAGGTGCCTGCGAGTAAAGGAGAGTACATCCTGGTAGATGCGCCTTTTGGCTTCGAGATCTTGGACTACTACAGCAGTGACACAGCAGGGGCAGGCAGGAACACCCCTCCAGGTCGCGATTGGGGCAACGACTGGGGGCAGAACGCTACCGCCGAGCGGTTTTACATCGAGCTCGGCCACTCCTGGTCGGGCTACGCCATGACATTCAGCCTTGTGGTACGACAGACAGATACAACTGCGCTGCCTGCGCTGCGCGTACGTGTCTCCTCATGGCGTTGTCAGGCTAACAACCCTGACCGGTCTTACCTGGACAATCGATGGACCATTATGACTTCCAAGGACCGCAATGGCACGCAGATCACCAACACCAACGACGGCCTCTTCCCGGAATTCGGCCTGCTCGGATTCTTCCTCGACGTGCGGGTCGATCCAAGCAGCAGGTCTCCGTCCGCGCCTGACGTCGTGGTGGAGATGGCATTCAGCTTATCACACACCATCGTCGGCGAGGCCAATGAGATCAAGCTCACGGTTGGTACGACAACAGGCAGACCGACGGCCTCCCTCTCTGTGGATGTCTGCCTGCTGCAGGTGAGAATGCCTGATGGCTTCGTGGCCGACACGCAATGCCTGGCCGACTCTGAGCTGGCGGGTGTGTTTGGGGAATGCCTCGGCGCAGCAGACATAGCCACCCTTACGACGCCCCTCACCGCTCTGCAAGTAGTCAAATAGACAGACATAGGCAGATGGGTCAGGTCTTGTTAATAATTGTGTCGTCACGCTCTGTGGGGTGGGATGGGGTGTCTCAGGCCAGTACCACATACACCACAGCCATGAAGGTGACCAACGCCATCGCAATCGGCGAAGGAGAGGACGCCAACTCGTGGCAGCTCGAGATATCCGTCGCGGGCGTCATCGTGGCCAAGTCCGTCATCGAGGGCTATGTGGTATCCACCGTCGATGCGACAGTGACGGGCAGCTCGCCGGTGGGGCGGCCGACCCAGGCGATATTCGTCTTTTCCTCGAGCATGGACCTGCCGCCGCAGGGCAGGATCGACGTCAACTCCCCAACGGGATATTTTCTCAGCTGCGCCGACATCGACATGGGCAACCTGCCGACAGGCACCGAATGCTTCCCGCATGAAGAGCTCCCGACGATCCTACTGCTCGAAATGGACTCCAGGAATGGTACGCCAGCCTGACTTAATGAAACCGGTCGATCAGAGCTTTGTGTCTCACCTCTGTCTGTCTGTCTTTGCGTGCGTCAGGGACACTGGCCAACACGACGTACATCTTCGCCTTATCGACGATGAACCCCAGCATCCAGCCGACGCCCAACCTGTGGGGCCTCACACTCAAGGCGGCCAAGAGTGGCAGCGTCATCGACGCCAACCTGAATATACAGGGATGGCAGCTGAGCCGCTTCGACCTCAGCCTCGGCGCAATGCGGGCATCCAGCAACGTCCCCAGCCAGAGAAACACACTCGAAGTATTTAAGGAAAGGAGAGACATGACATGCAACGCAAAACCCCCCATGTCTCTTTGTCTCCATCTGTTAGCTTTCCTGGCAGATGGGGACAATTGAGAGTGGCGTTGGCAACAGCATCCGAATCCGCTGTTCTGAGGACTTTCGGCTCTCCCAAGACGTCTGCGAGAGCCTCCAGTTCAGCATCACAGGTTTCCGCACCGTGCTGAGGCCCGACCCTGCGAAGGCCCCCGAGTGCAACGACGATAAGCTGATCGTTCACCTCGACCCGTCTGTGGAGTTTGCTGGGGGCGAGTACGCCATGCGGCTGACAATTACCAACCCGGCTTCGTCCAGAAGCGACATTGACGTGTGGCACCTGGTCATCTACATGCTCAACTATCAGGTCGCCAGCGTGCCCTTCACTTTTGATGTGTTCGACCAAGATGCATTTATCGGCCCGTCCCTCGCGGAGAGGGTCGCTAGGCCTTCTGTAAGGCTGTTTGTGCTGCTGTGGGCTTATCTTGTGTATCTTGTGTTGAGCTACTGTGTTGAGGATGTTGTGGTGAAAAAAAGGAGGACATCAGGGCGGTGTGTGTTGATGGGCGTACATGAGCAAAGGACGAGAGCATAGGCAGGCAGCCCGTGTGTGTGTGTATGTGTCTTACAGGTAGGTCATTCAGCAAGCCAGACGATATATAGAGCCTAAGTCTATGTATTCACATGTGTGTATCTGTGTGTCTCGCACTCCACGCTATGTGCAAATCATTAATGCCGATCTATATCTCCTACAGTCTGTCTACTCCGCTCTTCTCTACGCGCAGTGCACTCCGCCGCACGGGGCTTGGCTCTGTCTCATTCATTCATTCGGCGGGCTCGAACTGCCACACGCATGTGCTTTGCGCAGTGAAGCCGAGATCTAGCTGCTGGGCACTCTGGAGCGCCATGTCCGCCAAGTGCTTCTCACCTGCACACAGACAGACAGACAGACAGGCAGAGACCACACAAACAATAAGAAAGAGTTTCAGTGTGTGTCGAGGTGTGGTGTGGTGTGGCACCTGTGTGTCGCGCCAGCAGGTGGAGGTTGGCCCAGTAGAGAATCTGATGGGGGGACGACTCTACTGCCTGAACACACACACACACACACACCAGACAGACAGACAGACAGACACCAGTGGATGAGTTAGGGAGGTGTACGTACAGGAAATGGCTGCTCGGCTGGCTCATGATTGTAGGTGTGGTAATTGCCTTCCTTGCCGGACTTAATTACCTTTTTGACATAGTCGAGCGCTGTCCGAATGTCCTTCTGCACAGTGGCGCACGCCAAGTTGTTAAGCCCCTTCGCAAAGCTGTCCACGACCAACATACACGCATACGCCGAGACCCTCCGTCGCCCGCTCACTTTGGGTTTAGTTTCAGTGCCAGCTGTAGGTTCTCTACGGCCTCTTGGGGCTTGCCGTTGTGGTGCAGCGCCACCGCATAGTCGTGGAAGACCTCCTCGTCACGTACCACAAACGTACCGCCGTACTTGCTACGCGCCTCGCCCAGCCAATTCTGACACACAGCACTCAGATGGATGTGGACGCACTCACTCAGTCTGCCTGCGTGTCGGTTTGTGTTGGTGTCTGTCTGTCCGGTCCGCAGCCGACCTCAGCGTCTGAGAAGTTGCCCTGGAAGATGCACATCTGGCCGAGGCGCCAGTAGGGCAGCACGCTCTCGGGATCAGCAGAGATGGACCGCTGCAACGCTTCCCTAGCCTGACCAAATCCAGACACACAGAGAAGATGATAAATCGCAGAGATGTGTGTGTGTGTGCAGGTGGTAGGTACCAACCATGTCGAATTGTTGGGCCATCATGTAAGTGATGCCGAGGTTGAACTGTGTCTTGGCGGACCTGAGCTGCCGCAGCCCATCCACTATGTTGAGACGGGCGCCACTCTCCCATGTCAGAGCCTGACAGACAGCCACACATGAGTGAATGAGTGAGTGAGTGACAGACAAACCCACACACGCACTTGATGACACACACACACACACACATACACAGACACATGTCTGCCCTCGTTTCTTCTCACTCTCAGGTATGAGCGGTATCCCCACACCGCGACCGTCACGCCACACACGAGCACCATCAGACACGCCAGCCGGTGACCTCCCCTCTCTCCCTTGCTGCCATTGCCATTGCCGCTGCTGCGCATCGACTCAGATCTCTTCACGATAGTGGCCACGACACACGGCACCATGACGCAGAAGCCGATGGACGGCAGGTACAGCAGCCGCTCGCCAACCACAGTCCCCACGTGGAACAGCACATTGCTCGCCGGCAGAAAGGGCACCACCAGCAGCGCCAGACCCATCGCCACGGCACGGCCCTCGCCATGCCTCTCCCGTCGGGTGGTCAGCAACGTCACCAGGCCCCACACACAGGCGCTCGCGAGGGAGAGGTAGCAGGCCAGAGGCGCCAGCAACCGCATGTCACCGAAAGATCGCACCATGGGGATGGCTTCCTTGGAGTAGTCATAGCAGAGGAAGAACGGCCAGACGAGCAGCCGCCCGTAGACCGAGTGGATGTAGGCGAAGCTGAGGGCGCGTGTCTTGAAGAGGGGCTCGAAGCTGATGGGGTTGTCTTGTGGGGACATCTTCAGAGTCGTCCCGCCCGTGTATCGGTGCCGCGCCACGAACGTGAAGGCCGTCAGTGTGGCCACGATGAGCAGACGGAGGGCGCTCTTGAGGCAGTGTGTCTTGGTCGCTGCTGCTGCTGGGGGTGCTGTGGGTGTGTGGACGATCTGCATGATGTGGTGGTGTAGGGTGAGGGCCTCCAGCAGGAAGATGATGCCGTACACGGTGAAGCCGATCTCCTGCGAAAAGAAGAGAGGGAGAGAGAGAGAGATGGCTTTACTTCCTCCCTGGTTGTGTGTGTATTGTATTGATGCGTCCATCTGACCTTGCAGAGCCCCGCCAGCGTTGCCCAGATCACCAGTCGAAGCATGGCAACAGCCCCATCCCGCAGGCTCGCATCGCTCCATCCTCCTCCCTCTGAACCTCTCGCATGATGACCACCCCGGGCCTCTTCTGACCACGCCACAGCTTCACCAGGCCCAGTGCCATCCCCCTCCTCCCCTTTCGACGGCTTCCTTCTCCTCTTGCCATCCATGAGCAGGTCACAGAGGACCGCCAGTGGCTGCATCTGCCCGGCCAGCAGGTCGCCCACAGGCCGAAAGAAGGGCGAGAAGGCCGCCGCGTAGTCGATGATGGCCATGACGAATGGGATCGCCGCGAGTATGTCGGCCCTGCCAACGAGGTAGAAGACGTTCTCCGTGTGGACGGGGTGGACGGCAAACAAACCGGCCGCAATCAGCGACTGCACTCTGCCGAGCCCCAGCACCGAGTAGCACGCCACGGCCACCAGCAGGACGACGGGCAGGTGCAGCAGCACGTTGGTGGCGTGGAATGCCGTCGTGTCGATGCCGCTCAGGAGGTAGTTGAATCGGTATGAGAGTGTGGTGAAGGGCCTGAAGGACTTGTGCGTCCAGACGCCCTCGGTGAACATGTCGCTGCCCCAGAAGTCGTGGCGCATCAGCTGCCGCCAGCTGAATGCCGCCCCCGTCACGTCGCTGTTCTTGACGACGGCCACCGTGTCGTCCATGACGAAGTCGCCGTAGGACAGGCCGGGCGAGTGCACCAGCAGGGCGACCGACAGGATGACCGCCACACACCAAATGGGGTAGAGGTGCATGGCTGAGATCAGCGCCTTGCCGAGGCACTCGAGCAGCATGCTGACATAGAGAATAGCGTGGCTTGCCCCAGACAGACACAGCAGCATCGGCGAGGGCTTCTTCTGGTGTTCCTCCTGGTGGTCCTGTTGCTGCTTGTGGTCCTGGTTCTGCTGCTGCTGCTGCTGCTGCTGCTGCTGCTCTTCATTGCTGCCGCTCTCGGATGGTTCGGTGGACGTGTCGACGGCAGGTTGCACTGGTGGTGGTGGCGATGGTGATGGTGGTGGCTCCTCCTCCGAAGGTGGGTCTTCATTCGTGTCCTCCGCGTTCGTCTCCTCCTGGCGGCTACACAGAGGCGGCAAACACACAGCAACGCACATGAGGAAGTAACCAGCCGAGAGCCGCATGCTTGCTAACCTTCCGTCGTTGTCGGTCCTCAGGGAGGCCTCCAGCCGCTCGATGAGCTGCCAACACAAAACAACCACCATCCACCGACTTTGTTTTGTGCTCTTGGCGCGTTTGTCGGGTTGGGTACCTCTCTGTTGTCATCCAGCAGCTGCTCGAGCCTGTCGACGTCTTTGGATCTGCAGAAAGAGAGCGGCCGGTTTGTGCGTCGGGTCGTCTGGCGAGATGAATGAGTGATCTTTCTTACTTGACGCATTCTGATATCGCCACGAGCAGCGCCCACCCCTGACGGCTGTCCTCAGGGGCCTCCGCCATTCCCTCTGCCTTTTTTTTCGGCTTCAAGCTCGCAAAAGTCAAGGGAAAAGGAGGCGGGGAGGAGGACGGTTGTATGAGCGTTCGGTGAGGTCTTGGCTGTTGTAGCGCACCCTCAAGTCCGAGCAACCCATCGGCTGCCTGCCATCCGACGGGCTTCCAAGAAGACGTGCCGGCAGCCATACATTCATCGCACGAACTGTAAGCGGGTCGGGCGCAACAGCATGCCAGACGGCATGGCATCTTCCTGTGCTTCCGTGTGTGTGGACCTACAGGAAGCTGTAGCGTGTAGCTGAGCTGATCTCTGGTGTGTGGTGTGGTGAGCGATGGACGGCCCGCCAGCCAAAGCGCCGCGCACAGCCGCTTCGTCCCAGAGTGACGACCCGTCCAACCGCATCGCGTCGAATAGCCTCACGAGCCTTCTCGATGGGCTCATCTGGCTCAATGTGTCATCATATCAGTCCGTCAAGGAGCGCCTGGCGACGAGCTGTGTCTGCCGGGCCTTCTACTGGGCCATCTACTCGCTGATCCGCGTCATCAACTGGCACCGCCCCAACCACGGCCTCAGCTGCAAGGGACCGGGCGGCAGCCTGGTGACGTTCGAGCAGCAGCAGCACGCCGTCATCCTGCTGCCCAGAGAGGAGGAGGTCAAGGAGATCGGCCGGGCGCGGCTCTTCGCCTTTGTGTCGCTGCAGCTGGTCAGCCACACCGACACGCTCAAGGCCGTCCAAACGACACAGGCCAAGCAGCAGCGAGACGGGGATGATGATGCCGATGAAGAGGGGAGTGACCTGCCGGTGGCGCAAGTCAAGGGGCCCGATGCGGTGTTTCCCTCGGTGACGTCGGTTGAGGTGGACAGCCTCGACGGACTGCACCTGTTCCAGCAGCGGAAGCTCGTCTGCCCGGCACTCGACCGGCTCACTGGCAAGGTCCTCTCTGAGAGGGAGACATCACACCTCGTCGGAATGTACATCCCCGGCAAGTGGGCATCCATGCAGGCATCCATGCGGGCCGCGTTCGATGGCAGTTTGGCGTTCATCCTCGGCTCGTCCCCATCCCTCACTCACCTGGACATCTTCCCACTGCTCTGCTGCTGTACACGTGTCTACGGCCGCAACTCCGTCATGCCCCTCACCACCGCTGCCCTCTCATCGCTCAAGAACCTGCGCCACGTCGGCCACCTCAAGCTGTGGGGCAGCACGGCAAGTGAGAGAACCAGCGAGCTGACATTGCTGCGGCAGCTCGCGCCAGGCAGCGGCGGCGGTGCGGGGGCTGGCTCGTCCAGCAGCGCAAGTGCGGCACCCTCCCCCTCCCCCTTCCCCTCGCCCTCCCAAGCAGGAGCCGCCACCAAGCGCCACCTCAAGGTCAACTGCTTCCTTCGCATTGTCCATGACCTGGACCATCGACCTGTCTGGTCCAATGACTCACTGGAAACGATTCGCGAGGCGGAGAAGATGGGGTGGGAGGTGGTGAGAGAGGGAGGGACGACATCCATAGACTGCCATGGTGAGACCACCGAGGGCCCGCCGACCGCCGAGACCCTCGCCGTGGTGGAGACCATCAAGCGCCATGCGGTGGGGGGCGACCGTGTGTCATTGGATGAGTGCGATAGCCGGTCCGGCGATCCCACCAGCCCGCACTTCAGCGGCATCCGCCTCGATAGCGCGCGCCGCCTGGATATCGAGCTCGGCATTCGCGGCCCCGATGTCGCTGCCGAGTCCTTCAACAGCATCCCCCACTGGCTGATCGAGGAGACCACGCTCAAGTCACTGTGGTGTGAGAGAGAGAGAGAGAGAGAGAGTAATAAAGACGCTTCGCTTAATCTCTGTGGATGTGCCAATTCAGTAATGTGACGGAGCTGTACCTGACGGACAACGGCAACAAGCGCTATGTGCCAACGTGCGACCCGGAGTACCTGATGCCGCCCACCACGCCCAACCGACTCTCCCGCCTCCTCTCATCCCTCCCCGCACTCACACACGTGCGCTTCGGGACGGTCAGCGGCATCCTGGCCTCAGAGGCGCTCACATACATCCAGCAGGGCGTCGCCAAACCGCTCAAGGTACTTATGGTGGTGCCATCCTTGCATCAAGACATCGAGCCTGATCCATCCATTTCGCATTGTGTGCGTCGATCAGAAGTTGGAGATAGTGCACAACGAGCCGCTCTTCTTCAACCGGCCCCGCACCAAGGCGGCCGCTCCGGTCGCCTTCCCCTCACCGCACACCGCCCGACAGTACCCTACTGTGGAAGAGCTCAGCATCGAGATCCAGCCCATCGACATGTACATGGTGGCCAGCGCCCAGGACATCTACAACGCGAGAGCCGAGAGCGTCCCCGAGCGGCTGCGGGACCTCTTCCGCCTCATCCACGAGGTGCGGCCCAAACACGCCACCACCTTCAAGCTGAACGAGCGGGCCGACATCTTCACCGCCCCTAGCGACGCTGACCGAGTCGAGAACGAGCTCGACTTGCTGTTCCGCCAGGGCCGTGTGCGCGACGGCATGGCCGAGTACGGGATGGAGGTGCCCTTCCCGATCGCCTACAAGCGCTTCGATGACTACAATGGTCAGGGCTCATCAATCGAGGACCTGGCAGCCCGGCCTCGTGAGCACCAGCTGACCGTCACGATGCTGATATGGCCGTGGGACGACAGTGACGCTGATGAGGAGGAGAGGGGGGAGATAGTGAGTTGCCACTGTGAATAGCCGCTAAGTGTACAGACAGAGAGGCGAGAGAGCAGCCCGACCGAATGCCCGGCTGCCGCCTTACGAGAGGAACAGTGGGGCAACCAGGTGGCTCGCCATCTGCGCGCCCACTGAGTGAGACAACACTAGTTGGGGGACAGCCGAGGACACTACTCGAGTGCCATAGATACGCATCCATGTCATTGTTATGAATGCACCCACGTGTTGCCCATTCTCCCTCTTGAATTCGCAAACCTCGGCAGAAACGACTCCTTCTCTTTCGAGATCTCACTGATTGACTTGAATCCATACCATCCTATCTCGAGAAGTCAAACCATTGGCAAACAGATGCGAGATGCATTCGACCAGACCACGGGCATTCATTCATCCATTCACCAGGCAGGTCGGTCGGTCATGACATCGGTATCCTCACACACACACACCAAGACAGACAGACAGACGCACACCTCTCTGCCCTCTCTGCCGCCCCTCTCTCCCTCCTACATACAAAGACGAGACGACGACACTGATTGATGGATACTGTCTATCAGTCACACCGAGCCACACACAGTCTCCTCTCCTCTCCTCTGCTGTACACAGTCATTTCATTACCGACATAACACACACACTCACTCACAGGTCTCTCAGCTGTCTGCTGCTCTTCCCTGTCTGTCATCACATCACGGCTCGCTGTCTGTCGGCTGCTCCTCCTCCTCCTGTGAGGCCTGTGAGGCCTGTGGCCTCGGCACCGCCGGCAGCCCATCTGTCGGCACCACTGGTGCCCCTATGGCCGGCTGCACCTGGTCAGCGTCGATGGTGGTGCTGGCGGGCTGCGGGGGAGGGCTATCCAACGACCAGTGAAACGAATCCTGCATCCAACACACATGGCACACACATGGGACACACACATACACACGGGCCACCCATGTGTTGTGTCGATTATCCACACGCACCTCTTCCGTCTCTCGTGTGCCGCCCTCAATCTCCCTTGGCGGCGTCTGCAGCCGCAGCTGCTGAGGCCTCCGCGCACTCAGCTCGCTTACCACAGTCGGCGAGCCCTCCTCGGAAGAAAGTGGCACCGACACGGCCGACATGACGTCGGCATTGCTGCTCAGCTGACCGAAGTGGCTGGCGAGGGTGTGGCGGTCATCATAGTGCGATGATGGGACCGACGAGGGGGAAGGGGAGAAGGGCAGCAACGGGGGCGAAGACGGAGGCGCCGGCTGGGGATGGGCGTGGGGGTGGCGGCCCGACATAGTGCGGTGATGGTGTCGCCTAATTGAATGCCGTGGCGTCCTGCTGTCCGTCTGGCTTTCCTCCCCCGAGGCGGAGAAGTACGACGGCTGGCTCGCCCGGCTGGTGGCCGACACCACGGTGAGCATCTCTCGCGAGCCGTCGCGATGCAGCACATGGGCCGGGGAGTCGTCCACATCAATACTCGGGACCACCCGCATCTTCTTGCTCGACCGGGGGTGCATGTCGTCCTCATCGGTCTGCACCGCCTCCAGCCCGCTGACCTGGCTGCGAGAGGCGGAGTGTGTGGGCGACCTATCGCCGCCGGCAAAGGAATCCTCATCGCCATCCATCTCGTCGTCATCGGTGCCGGGGGGCGTGCTGACTGTGCGCAGAGACCGGGTGTCGGGGTGGCCGCCATTGGCGTGGCTAGAGGGGTCCTGAGCCAGGACATCCCATCACACAAACAAGACAGCATGTGATGTGTGTGTATGTGTCGTCGTGGCTATTCATTCGGTCGCTTGCTGACCGCTGTTGGGCGTCTTCTCGCCCGTTTTGGCGGCATTGGCGGCAGCCCCGAGGTCTTGTCCTGGCTGAGGTTGGCCAGCGTGATGAATGGCGGAGGGCTGCCCTCACTCTCCCCCTTGCCCCTCACGGCACCCGAGCCCTCATCTCTCCTCCTGCGCACATGCCGGTGTGCGCCGCCGCCCAGATGGCGCCTCCCGCCCGTCCACCGCGCGATGGCTGCATCTCGCACGTCAGGCGGTCCCGTTGTCCGCGGATCTAGCCTGGTGCTTTTCAGCTGGTCAGGGTGGCCGACGGTGCGCTGTCGGTAGGAAGCGCGAGCGACGCGGGAATCGGTCATCTGCACGTCGCCTCTCCCCTCACCCATTTCCTCTCGTGACACCGCTCTGCCCTGTCGCCAGTGCTCGCCGTCAACACCCCTCTGCAGGGGCCGTCTGAGCTGCTCGAGCCTGGCCATGAAGAACTCGACGATGGACAGCAGTGCCGACTTGCCGAGCCGCTCCCAGCTTGGCCACCGTGACGGTAGTTGGGTCGGCAGCAGTCGTGACGGTGTGGTGATGGTGAGCTTCAGCCTGGATGGCAGCGACTGGGAGCGCTGCAGACGGCCAGTTTGGGAGGTGCGGCGCATCAGGGGTAGACGGAGCTCGGATGACCTGCATGCAATGCGACACATGGGGGGGAGGGTGACATCCACGGCCATGCAGGGGGGCTGCCTCTTGCCTCGTGCGCGTAACCTACCGGAATAGCTGTACAAGCTGCAGCATGAGCACCACATAAATGAGGAAGCGGTCCCAGCCGATCGGGGGCGACCGGACCACGGTCGGAGGAGGACCGCTGCCAGCACCAGCACCATCAATCGGCCGCCCAGCCTGCCACCCTCCCCACTTCATTGGCCACAGACTCCCAACCGCCGCCGCAAACCGCCTCACACTCTCCAGCAATGCCTGCAAATCGTCAAAAGGCGTCCGGTCGCCATATCGGAATCCGTCTCCCCTCTTGTCCCCCTGGCCCGCCCCCGGCTGGTCCCGCGATGGCTTGGCCCCCGTGGCGTTGAACGAAGCGAAAGGATGAAAGCCGTACCATGGCGTGGTCTTGCCGGCGGAAGGCAGCTGTGGGTCGCCCCTTGGCATGAAGGGGTTCTTGTGCAGCGGCCACGTGATTGGGCGGTGGCCGTACTGCTGGAAGGCCACTTCTCTGGCGAGCTCCTCGATGCGCGTCTCGATCTCGAGGAGCCGTGAGAACTGGAAGTCGACGGCGTGTTGGGTGAAGAGGGAGACGCCCCCGAGGTAGGCCAGGTGGGCCTCGTGGTGCTGAAGGGCGCCCAGTAGCTCGAAGGTCCTGTTGCGGACGGTGTGTGTCTGTATCTCCACACTCTTCATGCGGTCGACCAGCGTCAGCAACACATGGCCGCGGTCACTCGCAGCTGAACACACCACAGACCAGAGGTCCTTCACACACACGTATGTGTCGTGTCCTTGCTTGCAGGGTCGGGCTACCTACCAGTTGTCTTGTGCGTGTCCTTGGGAGGTACATGCGGATGGGCATGTGGATGTGGATGGTGTGTGTTGGCCTGTCCCTGTCCGCCAGCAGAGCCCCCGCCATCCGCAGCCGCCGAGCCGCCCCCCCTGTTCTCCCCCGCTGACCCGGTGGCAGCACCCCCATTCACCGCCCATGACGGGTGGGGATGGTGCTGGCTGAGAGCGCTGGGATAGAGCACCGCCTGATGGCCTCCCAGCAGCCCAAACAGCTGCGCCAGCCCATCTGCCGGCTGTGGGGCTGTGGGTGTGGCCGTCGCCGGTGCGAGGGACATGTTAGCCAACGCGGGGTCGACTGTCGGCGGGGGCGGGTGTCCGGGGGCGGCACCCGGCCCCGACGCCCACCTGCCGGCGAGCCAGTCCATGAAGTCGTCGCTGAGTGTGCCGTATTTCTTGAGTGTGGTCTCCATCAGGTACGAGTGGCGCTGCAGCATGTCGTGCATCGGCACCGGCACACGCGCCTGGTGGTGGATGGGCGGGGAGGGAGATATGGATGGCGGGGCAGAGAGGGGAGGGCGGTAGTCCCAGTGCTCGTGCTGCTCGAGGTTGAGGGACGACAGCAGGTCCGCCAAGCTGGGAGATCCCGCTGTCTGGGACTGGTCCCTTCCCTCATCCTCGGTGTCTGTGGCCTTCTTGCTCTCAGGAGGTGGTGGGGTGTCCCGTGGCTTGGGTGCTTTCACCGGGCCGCCTCGGGGGGTGGCCGCGTCAGAGCGGTTGGCGGGGGCTGATGCGTGGTGGCTGACAGGAGACTTAGATCCAGATAGCTGCGACACCTGGCAGACAACAAGACAACAAACAGATCGTGTGCGTGTCGGCTCGGTCACTGTGCCAGTGTGGTCACTTTCTGGTCAGCCTTTCTGAGAAGGGATGCGGCTGTGGTCTCGAGCTCGGTGAGGGCGGCCTCGATGTGCGGCGGGGCGGGGGCGTCCGTCGGCTGCGCGTCGGGGCTGTCAGCGGTGTCCTCCTTGCTCTCGATGTCAGACAGCTCCGATTGAAGGCTGAACCACGGCGGTGAGGTAGAACAGAGATTGATGGACTGGACGTGCTGTGCTCTGTTGGCGGTGGTTTGCTCTTGGTGCCTAAATACCTACCTGCTGAAGACTGTGGTTCCGAATATTTGGATGCGTGTGAGGGCGCAGTAGTAGTTGTGCTCGTCACGGTGGTGCGACAGCACACGCACCTTGAGATACCTGACGCACACACAGACACAGACACACTACTGACTGATCGACGATCAGTCAGTCAGTCTGCCTGCGTCGCTCATTGGCTGACCTGACCCAGCAGCCCTTGTCTTTGATGTGGCTGCAGTATGGCTTGAGGTCGAACAGCTCCTTGTTCAGGAAGGGCGTCGTCTCGATCTCTCCCAACATCCGCCAATCGGTCGTCGGATAGTTGGAGCTGCCCAAGATCTGAAGGTGCCTGTCGGGCACACACCATTGGAACAATCCAAGTCAGTCCATCTCTGTGCGCCAAAGATGGTGTGTATGTGTATGTGTGGGTGGCAGTCACCTGAAGCCCGAGGCGTAGTACTCGAGGGAGATGAGGGCCAGCTGCTCGAGGTTGATGTCATCCGTCAGAGCGATGACAAACCACGTGGGAGCCTTGCAAGGCACCAACAGGTAGCGGTCGTCATCCGGCGACTGACACACCACGATACCCACAGAGAGAGAGAGAGAGAGATTTACAAGACACCACCTTACCCTACCCAATCACTCACCAGGACGGATCTGACGTTCTTGATGTGCGGGGAGAAGTCCACTATTCTCGCCCCAGCGTCCTGCGACGCGAAGTCGAAGCGAGACTCGTAGCTCCGCGGGTAGGCCATTCCCCCGATGAACCGCATCGGTCGCCCGGGCACCTCCACCCCTTTCGCCCACAGCCGCCGACACATGGCGTTGGGGCAGAACTGGCCGCCATCGTCCTTGCCCGTGTCGTTCTCGGCCAACAGTCCGTCAGACACCGATGCTGTGCCGTTGCACTGGCTCTGGTGCACCTCTGGCAGCCGCACGGAGCAGTCGATGGCCGAAGGATGGACGGCCCGCGGCGAGGAGACCAGCTCGCTCCTCACGGTGAGAAGGTCTGTCTTGTTCTGAGGCTCATCCTCAGTGCCCAGCAGCCCCTGCACGAAGGCCGGCAGCCACGAGGCCATCTCCCTAAGAATGCTGCCGTTGGCGCGGCTCTCGGGCCACTGGCACTTGGTCACCACGTCCACCAATCGCCGTTTCGCACACCGTTTCGCCCTGCTCCAGTAGGTGGCGTTGTAGGGGGGTGGGACAGGGGGCGGCGGGTGTCTTGGCCTGTGTGCTGGACAGCCGTGGCCGACCCACAGGCCGTCCTTGCTCGTCTGCCAGAGACCCATGTTGACTGCCCATGCTGTCTCAACGGGACAGGCCGGCTCCTCAGCCTCAGCTCGCCTCTCCTCTGCCTCTCGATCAGCGTCGACGCACTGTGGCGTGGAGGCGACCTTCAGCCACTCGAGAGAGCTGCATGTGGGCGGTGGCGGCTGTCCCCCGCTGGCAGGGCGGGGAGCGGATGGCGTTGGCGAGAGGAAACCGCTTTCTACCTCCGCTTGGCCGTCATCGACCTGCTTGCCACGCAGGGTCTTCTCTGCAACCGGCGCCGGCGGCCCCATTTTTTCTCTGCTGCCTCGACAGAGCCTGACCGCCTCCATCACCAAGCCGTGACAGAAACCGCGAAACGTTAATCGCGGCTCCCTCCGGATCAGAGCCGCCTTGTCTGTCTTGCCATGAGGCGTCCACTTGGCTGGTCTTGCTGCCGGCTGATTTGGCGGCTCGATAAGAGGCGGAATGGTGGTGTAGGCAACAGGGCGGTCGGCGGGCTTGCGTGAGGGGGCTGAAGCGGTTGCAAAATAGGGGTTGGGTGAGGATGGGTAAGGGGGACGGGAGTGGGCCGCTGTGAGGCGAAAACCCTGAGGAACGCACAACACAACCACACAGGATTCGACATATCCACTTGTGTTTCTGGCCTGGTAGGCACACAGGCGTGTCTACATCAATGGCTTGGTGAGCTCCCTCACCTGTTTTCTGCTCCTCCCCCACTCCGCCACATCATCGCCATCGTGCTCATCCAGATCTGCTCGTCCCTGGCTGGCATCTTGTGGCGACGCAACCAGTGCCAAACGTGACTTGCCATCTGCTGTCCTCGCAAACGGATTCCTTGAGGGACAGGGACTTTTCGCTGCAGCAACATCATGGTCACTTGGGGCCTTGGTTGATGCTGCGGCAGCAGGTGGCGACGCAGAGGGGGACGAAAGGGGTGGCGGGAGGGAGCCGACGGGAGTCGCAGGCCGCTCAAACGATGCCCAGAAACCAGGCTTCGGCGAGATTGGCAAGTCCTCCGAACCATTCTCGTCACTCACGCCGCTCTCAGCCGTGCCATCGGGATCGCCTTCATGGTCCGATGCATCGCTGACGTCGCTCTGGTGTGTCCTCTTGCCCATCATGCCGAGCAGCGCCCTCACAAGCGACCACCAGCTTTTGCTCTGGTCCGATCTATGCGGCCCGGGTGGAGCTGCCTGCCGGGATGGTGCACCGTCAGGTGGGAGATGCGAAGAGCTGTCGGGCGATGATCGTGGACGGGAGTCGGCCGCAGCATGAAGCGCCTGGTGCTCATCTGCAGCCGCAACAGCTGATGGGGAGATTCTTCGGCTTTGAAGGGCGGAGAAAACAAGAAGGAAGCCGATGAGTGTGCCCGGCAATAACGTCTTCATCGCCTCAACTCATCGGCGTCTGCAAGCTTAGCCCCTCAGTCTCGTGTTTAACGCAATCCCTGCTCTACCCCACTTAGGCGAGATCATCGCCTGCAGATCTGTCCTCTTTTGGCTGTCTTCGCTGTACTAGACTGTTCTCAAGATGCCTGCCCTCATCCTGTGCCGTCCACTATGGTCTTGATGGCCTTTGCGTCGATCGGCTATTTCGGTGCCTATCCACGGAAGTACCCGCGGTACGTGGAGGCGGAGCCGTGGGCATGCCTGACGCGCTGAGGAGTCGACTTGACAAAGGTGTAGTTGTCCAACGACGAATCGAATTCGATGCCGCATCCTTCCCCATCTCCCCCGGCTGCCGTGATGGCTCCCTCGCTGTCCGTGCGAGTCTATGCGTCCAACAACCAGCCGCCCTGTCCACCGTCGCAGCCGCCACCCCCTCCGCCTCACCCCAGTGAGATTTGCCCTGATGGCAGGCCTCACGAGTGTGGCATCCTCCCCGAGCCATCACCGCCTCTCGTTCGGGCCTATTCCGAGTCCCATCACCACGTCCATCGTCCGAGGACTATGACCATGTGCTCGCCCGACACGCTGAGGCCGTCATACCACGATGCGACCACGCAGCGGCAGCTGGTGCCCCCCGCCCCCCCTGCACCCCCTCTGGTGAGGCACCTGTCGTATGGCGGCGTGTACCCCCAGCCTCCCCCTCCCCCAGTGTCACCGAGGAAGAGCCGAGGGCGGTTCTCGAGTCCCAATGGGTCGGCCAACAGGGGCGGCTCGACTCATAGCGGGGCGTCCGGGAGCACCAGCAGCCGTGAGAGCGGGTCCCCGTCGGTGGTGGTGCCTGTGTTCCAGCTGCGGAACGACGACCTGTCGACACTGCACGAGGCGATAGTGTCGCTGTACCGAGATCGGATCGTGCCGGTGTACTTCAATCTGAAGGGCCGGCTGCACGAGCTCAGCGCCTCGGCCTTCGTCAAGGCCCAGTTCATGACCGTCTACCGCATGTTCCCCGACATCTATGTCGTACTCACACCCGCAGGACAGGACGAAGAGGTGAGGCCCGGGGGACACTCTCTCACACACACAGAAGGTTCATCCATCCATCCATCCGTGTGTGTGTGTGGTCAGGCTGTGTTGCTGAAGGAGACCCCCGTTTGGTTCCGGGGATGGGTTGATCCGAACAGTGAGGAGGACGAGTACGCCGAGGCCATGTGGACCGAATTCGCCCAGTGGCTGCGAGAGCGACTCACCAGTGGAGACTCCGTCGCCTACTCCTTCGTCGGCGGACGGTGAGATCACACAGCTCTCACAATGCACACCACACGAGAGCCCTCTAGCGGAAGGACTGATGGTGAGGGCTGCTCTTCTCTCTGTGTTGGTGTGGGTGGCTGTGCTGTGTTGTCAGGTATGGGATGGCTCAGAGTTTGCGCAAGATGGAGCTGCCCTTCTTCAAGTAACGACAGACAGACACACAAGAGGGCCACAATAATCTGATCTCACTGCATGTGTGTTGGTTTGGATGTGGTGTTTGGTCTGTCTGTTTGTTCGTGTCTGTCAGGGGTATGAGTTTGGGTGAGTATTGCCACCTGGTGCAGCTGGCGATCTCGAGGCGGCGGCTGCTGGCATACGAGGACAACGTCCTCAAACCTGTCGCCTCATGTTCCAACGTCTGCTACGCCAACCTGGTACACACACACTCGCACACACACACACACACACACACAGAGGGAGAGAGAGAGAGAGAGACGGTTTGTGGCTTGTGTTTGTTGTGTGTGTGGCCATGGCAGGGTATCCCTGATCAGAAGCGTGCCGGCAAGGACTGCATCACCGATCTGGAGGAGCTGAAGCGCTACCTCGCCACTCTGCTGGTGCTCTACCCCAACGGCTTCAACCTCTCCACTCTCAAGAGGAAAATCAAAGCCAAGTGAGCGACCCACCGACCGGGCGGGCGGGCGAGCGCACACAAGGCGGAATGAATGGAATGTGGACGCACTTGTGGTGGCGGGCGGTGTTGCTATGTGTTTGTGTGTGTGTTACTAGGTTCAACCGTGAGCTGTGTCAGACGGTGTTCCACTGCACCAAGCTGATCGACCTCATCAGCAGCCCACCACTCACAGACGTCTGCACCGTCGACAGGGTGGGTGGGTTACCATACCAGACACACAGCTCAGACACACACACACACACACACAACCACACACACACTGGCCATCGCCTTGTGTTGTGTGTGTGCAGAGTAGTCGGCACATGCGCATCCTGCCCGTGCAGCAGACATCGTGCTGCCAGGCCGCTTGATGATTGATCCTATGGATGGTGGGGCGGGGAGGGGAGGGATGGAGGGACAAGGGGAGGAGGGAATGTAATGTCGCAGTTGTTACGAACGAAGTTTTGTGTTGACATGACATGATTGCCTTGCTTGCTTGCTTGCTTACTCGTGCGTGCCGTGTGTGACGTATGTGTCTGTCTGTCTGTGTGTGTACCATGTGCGGTGCCTGTGTGTGTATCCTACCCACTTGCTTTGCCTTGCTATGCTACCCATCCATCTCCGTATCGCATATATCCATCAGTGCAGTTCTTAGCCTAGCTTCCTTCTTTTTATCTCTCTCTCCATTGGATTGGCTCCCCCCTCTCCCCTCCTGTTTCCCTCACCTCGCCAGCAGTTTCTTCGTGACGTGACGGACTGACTGAATGACTGGATGGATGGATGGATGAGCGAGAGACGAGACAGACACATATTCAGAAGAAGGGTCGTTGGTGCGGTGCGGTGCGTGCCTGTTTTTGCGCGCACCGGTGTGTCGGGCGGGGCGGAGGCACACGAAGGGACATGACATGCCGGCTGCAGTGCAAGAGGTGGGGGTGGCCCTTGGCCGCCCTCGCTTGCAATCCAATGCACGCGCGTGTGTGTGCGCGCTGGATTTGCCCGTCCGTCCGTGTACAGGGAGAGGGGAGGGAGGGGAAGAGGGCAGGGGAGTGAGGGCAGAGAGAGAGGAGGGCCGGATCGTGCGTGTGCGTGTTGGTGTGCGTGAGAGAGAGTGGTTCCCGTCTAGCCCAAAGGGCGCCTGCATGCTCCATGCCTGACTGACTGGCTGCCTGGCTGCCTGCCGTGATGCATGGAGCCAGCCAGTGGTGTGTTGTGTGTAAGCACAAGGGTGGGTGCCTGCGTGCCATGAACGAACTTCAGATTGAAGTTCACACCCTTCTGCGCTGTGTGTGCATCCAATGTGTGTGTGTATGTGGGGGGGGCGGGGGGGTGTTTTAGAGAGGGTAGGAGGGGCGGAACGGGGAGGGAGGGGGCTGTTTGTCCACTTACTACTGACTTGGTTAATTCGCGGCGGGTCCTTATCCTTCCTTCACCTGTCGCGCACTCACTCCTGCCTGCCTGTTCCCCTCTCTCTCTCTCTCTTTCTCTGCCTGACAGACAGGGACTGACGGACAGTCACTGACGGACAGACAGACAAGGAGTACTAGGAGTAACAGCTGTAATGGCTGCCCGCAATCGCTCTTCGTGAATGTGAACGTGTGAACGTGATGTGCGTACGCCATGCCATCCATTCACGCCACATCACTCACCTCACTCGGCTGCACTCCTGTGCACGCAGACACGTCACACCATGGACGGACCATTTTTCCGAAACCCTGTCTGCATGCATCGACTGTCTGTCACCTCGTTTCGTTTTTGCATACCCTGCCTGCCTGACCGACTGACTGACTGACTGATCGACTGACTGGTTTGTGTGGTGTGGATGTGGACGTGGGAGTCATGGATGAAGACATGTGTCTATGGTGTGAGCCAGCCATGAGCGTCGAATAAATGAACACAAGTTTTGGCCTGCCGATGGATGGGGTGCGTGTCTGTCTGTCTGCATGGAAGGCGAGCGAGCGAGTACCGCCTCGCCTCGCGTCGCCTCATCTCATCAACCAAGAGAGGAACGAATCAATAAGACTGGCTGGCTCACTCGCAGCAAGACAGACAGACAGAGAGAGACAAACACATGTACGTCAAGTATGTGGGCACTTGGGTGGATGGATGGATCGATGGATGGATGCATGGATGGTGTACCTTAAGGGACCAATCAGTGAACGACAGGCAGGCAGGCAGGCAGGGAGGCAGGCAGGCAGTGTACAAGTTGATCGATCTATATGTCAAAAGCGTAAGAAATGAATGGGCGAGTGACCTACCGGCCTTCCTCCCTCCTTGCTATTCTATCCTTTCCTGAGGTGACGAGTTTTTGGCTTTGCGTGTGTGGTGCGTATGATGGGGGCAAGCCAGACGGAATAGGAGGCCGATGAGGGGACAGACGCATTCCAATGGCAGTGTGTCTGTCCCGACCCTCATCTGGTCCTGTCTGGCTGGTCAATGTGGGCGTGGGGATGTTTTTGGAGAGAACCAACAGAGAGAGAGAGAGAGCGAGCTGCGAGGTCGATTTACACGGAACGAGGGACCTCGATGTGCATCTCTTGTGGATCTCGCCACCAGTGGGAGACACTGTCCTGCCCCGCCAGCACCGTCACGTTCGACGATCCTGCGTCACGGTCAGGGTAGTCGATGGTGGAGGTGTGGGTGGGTGAGAAAGGCGCCTCCTGAGGAAGAGATCCACACTAACGCGTACGGCACAGACAGAACACAGGGGAAACGGTGAACAGTAATACATGACGATTTTTCCATGATTGGCTGGCAAGTCGGCTGTGGAGCACCATCTTGCACTTGCCACCTTGCATGCCTCTCGCCCTCCCTCCCTTGGTCACTAGCTAGCTGTTTATGTGTTGTTGAGAAACGGGGAGAAGGCGAGCCTCGGGAGATGCCTGCCGACTGACTGACTGACTGATTCTCCTTCTGAGTGTCTATTGACATGACCCCCCTCCCCCCCCTCTCACACGCCCGCACATCGAGCATCTTACATCTTGCTGGACCGTACTTACCGTAACGCTATCTGTGTCTGTCTGTCTGTGTGCATGTGTGCATGGCTGTGATGGCATTTGGTGGGTGTGTAGACGGACGGCCTTATTCGCTCCTCGATTTGCCTGCCCCCTGCTGATTCTTTTTCAGTGTGTGTGTGTGTCCGGAGGAGAAGAGGCCAACAGTCAGTCAGTCAGTCAGTCAGTGAGGGCCTGCATGTGGTATCATGTGTGTCAGTTGTGTTGACGGACAGCCGGCAGCACGCGGGCTCACCCAATTCGACCGCCCGACCGACGACTGTGCGCCGCCTTTCAGAGGCGACTGACTGACTCGTGGTGATTGATGGCCGTGTCTGCGCGTCTGGCTATGTGGCTGGCTCTATTCATCCTTGCAGTGTGGGCACGTGTGTTGACTGCTGCGGGGGGCGGGCGAGGAGACATCTAGTGCTGCTGAATATCACTGCACCGCGAGTTGATCAGACCTCTCTCATCAATCGGCCTAGGGCATCGTCCTTCCCCCGTAAAACCGCTGTATGATTCGTAAACCTGGAGATCGAGGAGAGGGATGCATGGGGGGAAGAGATATCGCGGGCGGAAACGCATCGATCCCATCCCACGCTTGCTTCTTTCACCGTTCGCTCTTTCGTGTGTTGGTTCGGCCATCGCGTTTGTGCTCGCAATGAAGCTTCTCGTGTGCCTTGTCGGTGCCCTCGTGCTGGTCGGCGCTGCACCCGGCGTGGAGCGTTCCCCCTCCCTCCGCCACATCCAGGACGACCACGACAACGCTGCCACTGCTCCAGTAGGGATCAATTACTGATTGCCGAACTGTGTACCACCGGGCACTTGTGTCACGCTGTTTCTGCGTGTGTGTGTGTGTGTGCAGGTTCGACAGCTGGCCGTGTCGTCCAAGAAGGAGGACTTAGACTGCACCACCAAGCCCACCGGAGCGGACGGCAAGCGCCATTCGTGCAGCAAGGTCTTCTGCATCGAGGCTGATGAGGGTCAGGTCCTTGATATGCTCACAGTCAACCTGGGGGAGGCTCACTGCAGAGGATCCAGGAAGCCCTGCTGCTACCGTCGGGCAGACCTCGACGTCAAGGAGATCATAGAAGTCACCGTAAGCAACACTCTTCACACCTGAAGCGACGCATCTTGGCCAATCTGTGTGTGCGTGTTTGTGTGTGTTTGTGTGTCTGTGTGTGTGTGTGTGCAGATTCCCGGACTGACGGAGCCAATGACCTTCGAGAAAGTCACGAAGGTGTGTGCCGAGGTGAAGGCAAAAGGACCGGGAGGTCACCTGTCCGGCAGGGGTCGCGGAGAGTGCGTTCTTACGGCAATGCAGAAGAGTTAGGCCGACGAGAGGGCGGGCAAGTCTTAGGGACAGAGACAGACGTCGACCTCTGTGCGGTGACGGTTCGACGTGCGAGCACTGCTGACTGCATACCCCGGACGAGACGTGTCTTCCCCCCCGCCCCTCTCTCTCTCTCTCTCTCTCTCGCTCTCTCTGTCTGTGTGTGTGTGTGTGTGTGTCTGCACTCGACGCTGCTGTGATTCCTTCCGTATGTCATTTTGCCTGTCTACTCCTATGTGTCTTGGTCTTTCTTCAAAGTAGTTTTCATCAAAGTGTTCCCCTTGTTTTCATCAAAGTGTGTTCATCAAAAAGTGTGTGTGCGATTGTTGGGGGTGCTCGGTAGCAGTCGGTCCGTGCGTCTGTGCGGGTTAGTTGACTCTAGAGCAGCTCGTCCACCGAACTTAGCTCTGATCTTGTCCAGGGATGTGGGAGGGAGACCAGTCAGGCCAAACGATGTGGGTGGGTGAATGGATTGATCGCTGCGGGGGGCGGGGCGAGGAGACATCTAGTGCTAGTACGGACCAATATCATCATGGCCTGAGACGAATCTTAGGTAGACAGACCGACATATTCTGAACCACGGTGGACTCAGCTAGCTTAAGGGCATCTGCCATAGTGTCTCTTCTCTCGCCCCCTGGAAAGACCGTCACACATGTGTTGCCCTCCTCCGCTCGGCAGCCCTTCTCTGTTTCAGGTAGTCCATCAAACTCACGGAAGCACACCTCTCACCCCTCCCTCTGTCCTCTACAACCAGGGGTGGTGGCGGGGGCAGACCCACAGGGGCGGGAGGGGGCTTAGGGTGTGTCATGGCGTCGCTGTTTTTTGCAGCAGATAGGGGCTGAGGGGCCGGCAGGGAGCCAGGATGAATAAGGGAGGCTCTCGCCGGCTCATCACGCCTGCCTGCAGACAAAGCAGACATGACAAGTCTCCCTCCCACCCACCCTCAAACTCACCGACAGACAGCTTCCACAACCATCCCTGCGTGTCTCCGCCACCTCCACCTCCACCCATAGCACCCAAACACCTCAGCGGGTGGAAATCACTGGCCGCCTTCTCTGCAGACCCATGTCTCACCATTACCCCAGTCAGCAGATATTCATCCTCGGTCTCACTGCTGTCTCGCGCCTCAATGCTGCGCTTGGGGGGGAGGGGGGCCGGGGGCGGGGCGAAGCATGGCACCAGAGACAATGGCAGAAAGCCGTGATGGAACATGTCTCTTGGCGACATATGGGTGTCCGTGTCGGCCGGTGTCGTGACTTCTGGCTGGGAGTGGTGGTGGATGAAGATGTGCAGAGGGGAGGCCCGCCGGCTTCCCAGGTCAAGCTGCCTGCAGGAAATGGGCAACGCAGATGCCATGCCGCAAGGCAGGCAGGCAGGTCCGGTGACTGACCATATTTTGGCATGGGTCGATGACCCGTCGCAGATCAGGACACGGCCATCACTGAAGGAAACGACGAGACGCGACGACACATGCTCACAACATACGTGGCGTCAAGCATCCGTCCATCCATTCCTCAGTTTATCCTGACCTCGTCCACGCCGCAGACATGGGCCTCCTCAATCGGGCCGCCCCGCTCTCCCCCTCCGCCCACTCCCCCCCCACACCCCTGCACCTCATCAACCCGTTCTTGGCGCGATACACAAACCGCAGACACCCAAACTCATCTCGCGTCACATCTTCCCCTTCTCTCGTCGTCAGCGGGGGATTGTCGAGGACCAGGAGAGTCATGTCGTCGGGCAGGGTGGTGAGTGGGTCGGTAGTTGGCAGGGGTGTGGCGGGGGGCAGCCGGAGAGGAAGGATGTGCGATGGGGCGCCGAATCTGCAGTGGGTGGCGAGGCCGCCGATGCTGCCTGGCACGGTGCTGCCTGCCAGGGTGCCGACTGTCCATTGGCCGTCGATGCCTCGCTTGATGTAGCGAATGCATGAGTTGCCACTGTCGGCGACTGTGTATAGGACAGATGAGACACACCACACAACGGACTGACTGCACTGCTATTCGCCGGCTGGGGTGGCGCGTGGTGTGCCTCACCCAGCACCATTCGTCCATCTGTCGCTTCTGGCCTCCGAGAGCAACCTCGTGACGTCTCCTTTACCACACAAAGACCTGCATCGGATCCATGCATTGCAGTGCACTGCATGCCATCGCCCATCGACGTGACGTGCACTTGGGTGTTTCCATCCCACCATACCAGTGGGCGTGTGGAACCATGCGTCTCTTGCCGGCCCATCTCGATAGCCAGCATGCCCAGCGCCCGCCAGGACCCTCACACCCGTTGCACGACCTTCACTCGCCATCTCCAAGATCTTGATGCGGTGGTGACCGCTGCAATGCAGGCGGACAGAACACCGGTCGGTACAGAGAAAGTAGGAAGTGCAGATGGCCACGTGCAGTGCAGTGCAACGCATACCTGTCTGCAACTACTGCTGAAGTGTCGGAGAAGACAGCAATGCCTGCATCGCATCCACACACACAACCACAACAGCGGCAAAGCGGTAGGTCTTGATGCGCATGGACTGCATACCTACCGGCGGGCTGCTTCCACTGCTTGCCGTGCAGGCACGACAATGTCCCGTCGTCTCTGCTGCACACCAAGATGGCGTTGTTACCTGCAGTAACGATGACATGAAGGACCGTCTGTGCGTTGCCCTTTGTGTCATGTTCGTCCACGAACCTGCATCGGTGAGCAAAACTGTGTGGGGCGCCTCAGGCAGTCGGCACCCGGCAAATGGGAAGCTCAAGGATGGTCGCATTTCTGCACAAGCCGACCAGCGCTCAAACAGATCCGGGCCGTTCCACTGCAGTCTCAGTCTCGAGATGGGGGCCGCCCCCAGCAGCCGGCTTAATGCGTTCAAGAAGTGTCTGTGTTCGTCAGTTCAGAGTCACTGTGGAGTCACTGTGGTGCTTCCTTCGTGCAACGCCAACCAGAAACATTGACACATACTTGTCCTACTCTGCACGGCAAACGGCCCATGCGGATGCGGCGACGACGGACGTGGCAGGCGCACACGCTAACGGCCACGTCAGGATATCCGCCTATCACACGTCCACCGTCCCCGCACTCGCATGGGCCGTTTGCCGTGCTCACTTGACTGCCTGACGTACGAATGCCTATATACATTCTGATCTATCTGCCAGACGTGACTTCCACTCTTGCCTTGCTACCCCGCACCAGCCAGGAGTTGCTGCACACAACACAGCACACAAGACCGAACGAACAGCTTTGCAGACCCCCTGCCTGACATTGGTGTGTGTTCGTGTGGTTCGATGTGGTGTGGTGTGTACCTGTCTGAGGTTGAGCAGGCGGCTCCTGTCCTCCGGGCTCAGCGACTCCAGCTCCTGCGGCGTGAGGTTCTTCAACCTGGGTGACAACCACATACAACCATCCATCACCGACCCAAGAATAAGAAAGATGCATCGGTCGGCCGATGGATGAGTGAGGGGAGCGGCCACAGCTCACTTGTTGAGGACTTCAGTAATGCCGCCCGGGAAGTCTTGCAAGGCGGCTGGGATCCCACCAACACCTTCAACAACACCATTAGGGACAATCACACCAACCGTACAGGCCATGGCCATGTACGCCAACATACAACAGCACGTCTGTCTGTGTCTGTCTGTCAATCCCCCCACCTGTCGTGGCAGCACTTGGTGCCGCGGCAGCACCACCAGCAGCAGCAGCAGCGGCAGCAGCGGGGAGGCCGCCCAGGCCGGCGGGCACGCTGACGGGGGCCGGCTGGGGCGACCGATAACGGGGGGCTGCTGCTGCCGCTGCGGCAGCAACCACGTCACGGGCCTGAAGCGACCGACAGGTATGTATGGTAGAGCGATCACGCAAGAGGGAGGTCCAGTGGCCATGCCGCAGGGACTTACCAGCTGTGCCGGGTTGGCAGCACCCACTGCAGACAGATGTATGTGGCACAGCACAGGCCCCCCAGACACAGACAGGCAGAATGGACAGACATGATGTGTCGATCGTATCCATCCTGGGCCCCCATCTCATCGTTGCGTTGCGTTGCTTACACATGGCGGCGGCAGCTGCCGGTGCGGTCATGACGGGCACAAACACTCCTGCCTGCTCCAACTCAGCCTGCCGGCACGGCAAAAGCAAAGGCGAAGAGAAGAGAGAGGGAGAGAGCCCGTGGTGTGTATGTGCTGTCGCCGGGTCGGGTCGGTCAGGTGCCGTCCCTGGTGTGCTGGTTACCTTCTTTCGTTCCTGCACCTGACGGGCGCGATCTAGCTGGTCCTTTGTCAGAGGCTGCATGCGCCACAGAAGCACAAAGAAGGCCCAATTTCTGTCTGCACAAGCCATGTGAGCATGTCTTGTCTGTCTTACGAGGAACTTTTCGTCGATCATGCCCGTGATGAACTGGGCATGGAGGAGCGCATAGCACAGCTGGGGGTTGTCTGAGGGAGGGAGGGACGGCAAGCACCGGCGGGCGGGAGGGAATCGAATGGCCATGTATGTCACTGACTGACGGCATTTCTTGTGCCCCGGTTACTTACCCAGCAGCAGGGCCCTCGCAACGTCAGGCGCCTGGATGACCAGCTTCTGCAGCACACACAGAACAGACCCCACCGGTGGATGTGCCGGCTGTGGTGCATTCATTGTGTGCACACAGACCGACCTGCATATGTCCCAGGATGTAGAACAGCTGCGCAGTGGACATCTTCTGCATTATCTGCAGCCAGCCAGGGGAGGGCGGACAAGCAAGTGGGGATGGATGGATGGATGGATGGAGCGAGGAGAAGCGGGCCAGTCAAGTCAGCCACTTGTCTGTCCATCTCTCTACTCACCTCGGCCACTTCGCCGACGAGCGAGCCCTCCTCATCGTAGATCTACAACGCACCCGCGCGGACACACACACCCACACTCCCTTGGCCGATGCCAGTGCTGTGCTTCCCATCTCCCCTCGCCCGTTGCGCCGCCCGTACCGATTGCCCCGGTGCAGCTGCGGGTGCTGTGGTGCCCTGGACATCCCATCCCCCTCCCCTGCCACCCGCTGTGTCCACCCCACCAACACGCGATGGAGATGGGCCTGGACCTGACACACACAAACAGATGCAGTCAGTCATTTTGGGGATGCGTGGGTGTGTGGTCATGTGTGCGTACGTCTGGATGCCGTTCGCGAGTCCTGGTTGTCTCCCAGCCCCAGAGTCCGCCGCTGCTCGTCGCTCTTCCAGTCCAGCCGAAGTGGCCGCCCTGATATACACAGAGAGGGGAAGGACAGGACAGGACAGGACAGGACAGGACAGGACAGGCAGCACACCGAGAAGCAGCAAGGATGACTGACCGCACAACCAGCCAGCTGTTGGCATCCTTGCTCACATGGTCCCCCTACCTCTGACGTGGACGCCCTGCAGGTTGTCGAGGGCGGCTTTGCAGAGCTCGGGATCACGGTATTCGACGAATCCATAGCCCTTGGAGTGGCGGGTTTCCTTGTCGTACACGATTCTCACGCTAGAGGTGGGTCCTACGCGTGACATGACCTCCTTGAGCTCATCCTCTGTCGCGTCGTAGGGGAAGTTGCCAACTGACCAAACCATTCAATGAACAACAAGGCGAGGCGGCAGAGGAAGCATCTACCAGTCAGTCCTTGTGTGTTTTGTTCCCGCACGTAAGTACTTACCGTAGAGCTGATTCATCGTCATCGTGACTCACGACGCAGCTGCAGGTAGAAATGGAATACAGGATCTATGCCGCTTATGGCAGATCTATGCCGCTTATGGCAGAGGAGAGATCTGCTCCCTTTGTGCGAGCTCAAGCTCGCGGTCTGCTGCAGATGAGAAACGCGATAAGAGAGGGTGTTGCCGGCCCACATGAGTGCACTGGTCGCGTTTTGCGTGCTGGTGTGCACCAGCAGTGCTGCCGAATGCCTCGACGGCAGCCGCGCCTCACAGGGTGAGTCGCCGACCTGATCCATGCACCCACGCTGGCCTTCTGATGCACTTATTCTTTGTTCGTTCTGTGTGGTGCAGACAGCAGTGATGACCTTTCGCTCCTGCAGCACTCATTCACGGCTGCAAAGGCCGGCATCAACGCCTCCCTGGCCGCCATTGGTCGGAACGGTGTATTGCTCAGTGGGGCCCTTGACCATCTCGAACAGGCACGGCAGCAGCTCAAGGGCATCATGACGGGAACACCTGGTAAGTCTGCATTGTTTGAGGAGACAATTAAACAGCGTGAGAGTTTTTGTTATGGAGGTGTGTGACATGACATCGTGTGTGCAGGATCATTTGCTGAGATGCCGCCCCGCTCAGGTCTAGATACCTACCAACCCTTGTGCGACAAGAACCGACGTGAGCCGCATCCATGCACACTGACCATGCTATGAACAAGGGCTGTTTTGAATGGTGCAGGGTGTGCGTTTGGGGACCACCCGACCTGGTCTGCAGGCCAAGAATACTGCCGATCAACGAGCCCCGCCCGGGCCCTGTACGGCACAAATTGCATGCTTGATCCGAACACGATATCTCGTCAAGCGGACAAGTTCCAGGGAAAGACCGGCCTTCAGCTTAGACCGCACCATAAGTACTACAGCTGCTCCAAAGAGGGGAGGAATGACATCATCGACCAGATCAGGTACGACAGCTACAACAAGGGCAAGCCCAAATCGTACCCCCAGATGGAGCGCGCAGTGATGGAGCTGCTCTTCAGCCACTGCTACTGCTGCTAAGAATCAGACAGAACCCTTCACACGCTCACACACTCACCCGATTACACTGCATAATGGGCGTGACGTCGACCCGCCTGCCGGCCTGATGTGTGGCTGGCTGGCTGCATCTACTGGTTGGCCACGTTTGTGACTATCATTTCCGCCTGGCATGCCTCTTTCCTGCCTGCCTGCCTGTGTGCAGTTGTGATTGTACAGGGGGGGGAGGGAGGGAGGGAGGGAGGGAGAGAGTGTGGTGCATGAATGGCTGTCTTTTGCTTTTTGGTGGCTGCCTGGATGCCAAGCGAGATGGACGGATGGATGGATGGATGCATGGACCTTCCTGCCAATCAAGGGCTGATCAAAGGCATTTCTTTTTCTCCCCGAATGCACCGAGGGTGACCTCTGAAGACCTGTGTCGTCACGTTTCAGAGTTGACACTCTGGGTCTCAGATCCTGTCATCTAGACCCTAGAGAAGCAGAAAGCAGGCAAACATGTCGTCGCTATGTAAATCGCTTTACAAATGGGCGAGAGCACACCCTCAGTCCAGGAGATGACGAGTACGAACAAAGACTCACATGCCGTGCTGCAGTGCAGTTAGCTATCACTGGTAGACCAGCGCGGGATACACAATGAGGATCACAATCAAGAGGGCCGTAAATAACAACACCAGCACCACACGAAGCTGCACCAAAGCACACCACACCACACCCACAAACAACCAAACGAAGATTCTGCCGCATCGATGCATGTCTCTGAGACATCTATCTCCTCTTTCCCTCATTCACTCACCCGAAGCCACACCTCCCTGAGAAACGCCCCAAGGCCGAAATCCAGTCCCTTGAGATAGTCGTCCCATCCCCGCCCCTCAGTGGGCGTCAGCAGCCGAGGGCCCCGGTTGGGCTTCTCGCGGCCCAGCCCCACCCTGCTGCTGTTGGCCTCGGGCTGTGAGAGCACCTCCAGACTCAGCTGCACATACGCCTGAGCCTCGTTGGGATTCGGCGCAGACCTGTGCACACACACACACACAGAAGGAGCGTGTCTCATTCCCTCCCGTGCCGGAACAAGAAGTCTCTCGAAACGTACACGTTTGTGATTTTCAGTTCAGCATCAGCTTTGAGTGCGGTGAGCTCCGCAGCCACGCGGTCCACATACTTGTCCAGATCCAAATTGACCTCCCCCAGGAAGGTCGGTGCGCCGACCGAGTTGAAGTCGAGCAGCGATATCTGCGCAACGCAGACGGCCGAGGGCGTCTGGATGTTTGAGAAAACCACTCGCCAGTTGAAGGTTGCTGTGTCGCTGGCCGAGTAGTGGACGTCGGTCGTCTGTGAGGTCGGCTGCCGGCCCTCGTAAGTGGCGCAGTCGAGAGCCACGCGCACCATCGCGTCTACATATTTCTTGGAGGAGCCCACGTTGGGCTTGAGAGCGCGGACGGCCCAGATGACCAACCTGTGTCAGACACATGCGTATGAAACACATGTGGGGTCTTTCTCCTTGTTTGTCGGTTGCCTGATTTCCACTTCCACAGGGGAGGGGTCCCTGAGCTCTGTTGGGGGAATGTCTGCCGCATCGTTGATATCCAGCATCTCCAGCCACAGCTCCAGCGTGCCCCGACTGACGCACAAAAGTACGTGGGAACGGTTTGCATATCGTGTCCCTTTCTTCTTTGCGTGTCCGCCTTCCTTGCGCTCACCTCGTGTGTTGCTTGACAGGGTCCCCTATGTCTCTGACATAGTTCCAGAGGGGCCTCAGCTCAATCGGCATCCGACCAGCCCCCCGCCTGGTGGACTCTGCCACTGCTGCGAAAACCACCTGCGATCAATGACCATCTCGCATAGATGTTCCTTCCCTGCCGGAGAGAGTGAAAGCCCCCACCTACCGCTCTTCGAGGTCGATGGTGGTTGCGCCGATGAGGTCATCGTGTTGGCCGATGCCCTCATCCTTGTCCCACACCTCTATGATGACCTGGCTCTGGTCGGGCAGCCGTATGTCGCGCTCCTCCGTGCGGTAGAACTCAGGCTGCAGGGTCTGCTTCTTGGCCGTGAACCGGTAGTCTACCTAGAGACACACACACACACAAATGAATGAAGGTTGTAGGGGCGAGTGGTGAATGGGTGGGTGGGTGGGTGAAGCCGCAGCTCAGCTCACGCTGTCTGCTCCGTAGGTGATGACAAGATATGGGTCTGACGAGCCCGTCGCATCGCGAGCCTGCAAGGCAACTGCACGAATGATGTACAGCCTGTTGCGACAGAAAGGAGACAGACGCAGAATACTCCTCTGTCTGCATGAATTTCCGTATGCGAACCTGAGCCTCATTAGGCTTGGCAGTCGGCTTCGGTCCCTGAATCGGGTGCGAAACGTCTTGGGGTCCAATGCATACGACGTCACATCGGCACTCACGGGGTCAGACGCAATCGTCCGGCCATCTGCTTACATGCACTGAGATTTTCGTCAAACGAAACCTCCTGTGGTTTGCCTCAGGTACGTACTCTGTTCCTGGGTCATGAGCAAGAAGCATGACTTGACGTATCCCCTCCCCAGTCCAGGGTCAGGGCAGGGGATCAGCGCGCGATGAAGGGGCAGCAACGGCCAATACAGGTCTGCAGACATACATGAGTTCGCGCGTGTGTGTGTGCAGTAAGGATGGCTTTGGCCGACCGTCAAGGAAGTCTTCCAAAGGTCCGTCGACTGACGGCCTCACGCCAGCCGTGTTCTCCAGCTCAGCGTCAGTCTGCAGGCCGTCACCCTCGCAATGGACCACAAAACTGCGAAAGGGACCCACAAAAGCAACGCAGTCTTTCTCCTCCTCCTCCTCCTCCTCCTTCTTTGGGCGCTCACTTTCTTGGTATGTAGAGGTTGAGAGTAAGCATGTTGTGGAGTATCGGCGTGAACGGATACTTGCCCGTCTCCTCATCCAATGCACCATCCTTTAGCGGAAGAGACACTTGTGCATGAAGCTCGTATGTCTGTGGTCAGTCAGCTCACGATTGGGAAGCCGGTGGGCAGACCAGTCGGCTGCAGCCACGTGTAGTCGGTCTGAACAATACAGAGATATTCCAAAGTGACTCATGAGCTGGCGTCCCCTTGACCCTTTTTTACCTCAACATACTCTCCGCTTTCCCTTCTGGCCGCCTCTCGTTCCATCTCTTCCTTTCTCTGCGCCTCCTCGTCAGCCAGCCTCAACGCCTTCAGAACCGGATTTTCGACCTGGTCCTTCTTGCCCACCACACGCGCCTTGAGCGCCCGCTGCTCATCCTTGATGCGGTCGACTTCCTTTTGCATCGTGTCGAGGTTGAGCGTGTGGACGAAATCCTCTTGAGCCCGGGTGGCCAGCTCACAGGCTTGGATGTTCTTGAGCCACGGGCAGAGGGGCAGCAGCCGGATGGTGTGCTGACCGATGTAGGTGCGGTCGCCATTGGGCGACTGGCTGAACACCTGCACTTCCCAGACAGATGGGGGCCATCCAATGACACGGCCCTTGCTGGCCTGCCTGCCTTGATGAAGAGCCTTGGATCGAGGAACGGTAGCTCCGGCAGCATGGCGTCTCCCTTGACGACGGCAAAGAAGTCGAATGACTTGCCGCGAGCCGTCCGCCAATTGCGCTTCCTCTCCAGCGGATCCCATGCGACCACCTCATCGTACTCCACTGACGCAATCACCATCTCGGGCACGTCGATCGGCAGGCCATCGCCGCCCTTTTCGCCATACTTCGTCACGGACAGCTCGACGAGTGGCTTGGTGACATTCCCCTCCTCGGCTTCTTGCGGACCTTGCACTTGCCTGACGGCCATGTTGAGGAAGTCCATGGCGCCCTTGATCGACAGCAGCCGATGTGGGGATTCGAGGATGGCCTCTCCGATGTCTGTCCTGGTGACGTCTTTGGTGGTGAGGCCGACGAGGCCGTAGAGGGAGAAGTAGAAGGTGCACAGGCGCCATTCGGGAACCATCGGCATCGGAGCGACCTTTGACGCTTCCTTCAGACTGATGGAGACACACAAGCGTGAAAGCGTTTCTGAGACATGATTGTTTGTATGCGCTTGCCGGCTGACCGAATGACTTCGCAGCAGCAGAGAAGGTCTCCCGTGTGGACGTTGAGGTGATGCCCGCCTCGCAGCTTCACCCACTGCGGGTCGATCTTGAGCAACACCGGAGAAGCCTTTTTGTCCTGCGGGCATGCGCACATGGCGAGTGCATTTATTCATCCAGCCACTGAATCGTTCACAGCGTGTGACTGACTGACGTCAGGTGCGCCGGATGCTCTGAGTTTGTCCACTCTGCAGGTTGCTTGGCCGATGAGTGTGCGGCCGGTCCACCGATGGTGGTCCATCACACGCAGCTCCACTGGCTGGAGGGACGGCACACTGGTCGACACATCCACCTGTGTGGACAGAAAGGCGTGAATGAGAGAGACGTCGGTGCTTGCATGATGATCATCCCTCACTGTGAGGTTGAGTTTAATCTTGACGATTTTGCATCCACGCGGGGTAGTGACTTCTCTGACAGACAGTCTCACCCTTCCCGCCCGCACAGTGCACCTGCGCACACACAACAAACGAGCAAAAGCCATACACAGCACGAAACGGTCGACTTCCCTTGTGCTTCACACACCTCCACAAGCGCGTTGGGCGGCTCTGTGAGTGTGTGTGCGGTGGCGGGGAAGCCCAGCGAGCGAGCGGCGTAGATGTAGCATCGCAGCTCGTAATCCACAACGGAGATTGGAGGCCGCCTGCGGATCATTGCAAGAGACGACTCAGCTGTGCTTGTGTCGCGATACCGATGCATGTATACCTTGCTCGACTGACGTTCTCTGCGAAGGATTTTTCCAGGGAAACCAGCACAGAGCCGCTCAACTGCCGGGACACGCATGCTTGTGACGAGACGCGGAGAGGCACAGATGACTGTGGTCTTACTTGTTTTGTGCCCCTCGTTCCGTAGTGTGTGAGTGGGTGCAGAGGAATCCACAGCGGCTGCTGAGGCACCGTGCCGGTGAAAATTGGCAGCTCCTCCAAGCTGTGTGTCCGCCACAAGAGATAAGGGGCTGTGCAAGTGTTCGTTTGCTTGCTTGTGTACGTGAATCGATGGTATGCGACTCGCCTCTCTCCGGGCTGCATGGTCCTGCTGTACACACTGACGATCACCTCCCACTGCTGCTCCTCATCCACAGGCACCTGCACACACACACAACAGACAAACCCAACCATCATCCATCCATCCATCCGGACCCCGACTCTTTGAGCGTTTTGCCGCCCACCAGTGCAGACAAGACCTCGATTCTGCCTTCCCGGTACTCAAAAGGGTACCTGGCCTCGCTGCCGGCCACCCGCGCACCCCATCTGGGCGTCCGCTGTCTGTATGGGCCCCACGCCACCTCCACACTGACGTATGACGCCTCGATGCCGTGCACCTCGTAGACGTCCGCCAACACCTGACATGGCCGCCTCTGAGGCTCCTCGACGGGCCGCGCTACGAGGATCTGATGCGAGAGAACAGACAGTGCCTTGATGAACGTGTGCCATTCTTGTGTCGTGAGTCTTGCACGGACCCCGAGTGACTGCATCTTGGCGATGCTTTCGAGACGCTCCAGCCTGCAGCACAGCCCACAGATGGCCTGCCAATGTGTCTATCATGCTGTCTCTTTTGTTGTGGTGCTGAGTTGTGTCTCCTCAACACAGGTGCAAACAAACCTTGCCGAGAGGAGAATGCGGCCGAGGTACACATTGCCCTCACTCGCCATCTCGCCGCCATCAGGCATTAGGGCAGGAGACTCGCCAGGCAGGAAACCGTAGAAGTTATACCACCTGCATACATACATGCAGTTGGTTACTGTTTGGATTCCGTTCGGGCAGTATACATACATATCATCTTGTGCCGACCGACCGTGGCTGCAATTGTTGGCCTCGCAGCTCCGAGAAGGAAATCCTGCCCTGATGGATCATTGCGTGCATGAGAGAGACATCTGCCTGAGACGACGTGGCTTCCTCCTATGCGTGTATGGCTTACTACCTGTGCGATGAGATAGTCGTTGGCCATGCCTTGGTGGTCCCACACCCGAACCAGAATTGTATCCTGGTAGACACAACAAAGATATGCTTGTGTGCGTGCACTTGCGTGTGTGTAATGAATGGCTACCTCGAGGACGGGAGCGATCACTGGGAGCCTGAATGTCTCATTGAATGTGTGGGTCGTCCCCGAAGCCTCTGTCTGACTAACAGACACACATGAGACATGTCAGTCGTGAAGGGCTTGCCTTCCCCCTGAACTCACTGATTTGAGCACACTACTTCCAAATTCGACCGTAATGAAGGGGTTGGGCAGCGCTGAAGGAAAGAAGAATGAGACCTGCTCTCATCGACATCAACCCCCTCATCGATTCTCATTTCAGCCAGCTGACCTCCAGCTGGCGTGAGGGGCAGGTCTTCAATCCTCGTCACGGTGACGAACAGATGGTAGGGCTTTCCAGTCGCATCCAATTCCTTACCTGAAGACAGACATCCATAGAATGTAGGTAGGATGTGAGGCGTCTCAGAGCGCTCTCACTGCTCACGTTGTCGCCCGAGCACAAATTTTCTGAGGTCCTCAAAGGACTCTTCAGGCACCTCACCAGAGTCGCTGACAGCACCAAACCAACAAGAGACCAATGCAAAGCCTTTCTGTCCAGCCCTTTCGGGAGCGTCTTTCTTTCCCTCACTCGAACTGTCTAATCTCGGCATTTGGGGGGCTCTGGCCTGGCTCACACGCGAAGACAGTCACGGTCAGCGTGCCCTGGCATAAATGACCAACAATCCGAGTGGCAGCGAGAGGCCTATGCTAGGCATCTCACTCTTTTCTTGGCGGTGTCTTCGATGTCGAACAGGGACAGCCGCCTCCGTCGCACTTGGTGAGAGGGACGCCGATTCACCAACACAACTGACACAGAGAGAAAGACGAGACCTCACCAGTCAGTCGATCTGAATACCCATCCAGCGAATACGTACGTTGTATGGATGCGATGCCGACGACATCGTTGCGCCAGAAGGAATTCGCATCCTGAGAGAAAGTTTGATGGACGGATGCGCGCAGGAGTGAGTGCCTCGCTTGACATGCCACGGAATGCATTGACATCACCTGCACTTCAAACTCGATGAATGCCGTCTCCCACTCCTGCACAGACACCAAATGAATGTAGAGGCGCGTGGCACTGAGTCTCAGATTTCCTTTGTCTCTCCTTTTGTGACCTCTCGGGTGAGGGGCATGTGAGACCAGATGAACTTCTCATCCCAACTCACTACAGACGCTTTGCCGCTGAATGCAGACAAATAGATGGTGGCGGCAGAAGATCAAGACAGCAAGATGGCTGGTGTTATCGAGCCAGCCATGTGGGAAGGTGCTTACCGTTTCACTTCGGTGCGATATTCCCGGCCGCAGCACCGCACCACCACCAGCTGGCACGCATACGACACGGAGATAGAAACGTGATCAGCCTTCCATGCGCTTACCGGATCAATCGTCCCGCGCTTCGTGACGAGGCCCTCGGCATCGTGCACGGTGAATCCCACAGCGTAGCTCTGCATCTTCGCAATGGGAGTGGAGTCGCCCGCCCTACATCATCCACAATTCATTGCAAATACCATCGGGGCAGAGAGCGTTGAAGGGGGCAGAAGGGGGCGTCTTGCATGCGATTGCGAGCTTTAACCCGATCCATTTCCCTCAGGAACCGTGGTTGTTTGTAGCGCCCCTCCCTGCTCTTTTGATAGCATTGCATTCCTGTGATCTTTTTCGGCGTTGGTTGAAGCGACAATGAAATCCGAGGGCTTGGTGACGGAGGACAGGCAGGAGCAAAAATATCACGCTCTCGCGCAACACGTGGTAAGCGACAAACAGCAGAAGTGCACAGGCACGTTCTTACTGTATCGCTTTTTCGCTCTCTGCTCAGGAGGGCCAGTTGCGCTCCTTCGAGGCGGCTCTGTGTAAGGTCGAGGCAGAGGTGCGTAAGCGCACACATTCGGCACTCTGCTGACTTGACTACAAAGGGAGAAGGCACCCTTTATCTTTCTTCTGTCTGCTCCTTTTGCGCAGTTGCGGTGGTTGTGGGACCCCGACACCCAGAACATGACCGGTGACTGCAGCGCCTTGAGTGCCAGGACAGCGAGCCATGACGGCTGCGACAGCCACGACTGCAGCAACAGCCCACTCGGCAGCAGCATTACCCCCCGGGCGGCCCCGGACATGGCCTCCATCCATCTGGAGGTCGCTCGTCTGGAGCGGGAGTCGCTGGCCATCGACCAGGAGCTGCAGAGGATGGTACGCTAGGCCTGCTTACTGGGGGAAAGCACAGGGGAGGGAGGGAGAGAGGGACGCCTGCTCATGGGGTGGGTGGGTATGGCGTTTGTTCTTTCTTTCCAGGAGTGTGAGTGTGTTCCGTGCGGTGCTCGCCACAGCGGCCACGCGCGACTGTACAGCCTTCGACTCGCAAACCTCTATGAGCGGGTGGGTATATATCGCTGACGGCAGGAAACACGACCACGCGACAAAGCCAAGGCTCTGTGCTGTCTTGTGTGTTGTGTTCATCCAGGTGGTCAAGTGTCGTAAGCAGGTCGCAGAGTTAGATTCGGCTGACGAGGACCCAGCCGACTTCAACGAGCCGTCCATCCTCGACCCGACAGGTATGTCTGGAGGCTCACTCACTCACACTCACGAAGCCATCCACGCAACACACCTATCGCCAACTACACTGTTGTCCATGTGAACGTGTGTGTGTTTCATTCAGCCCCCTTCATGGACCAGGTCTTCTCCATCTGGTGTACCCTAACCGGGTGCGGCTACAGACCCAAGTCGAACAGGAGCCCTCCCCCCCGCTCCCCGCCCGGCCCCTCGGGCCCGTCAGGCCTCTCTGCCTTCCCGCCACCCGTCCCCTCCCTCCCCTCCCTTGCATCAGACCACTCCAGCCACACCCAGGCGCGTAACGTCTCTTTCGTGCCACCGACGCCCAACATCACGTCGCCGTTTGCCGCCGCTCTTCAGGAGGGCGGGGCTGTGCAGGGCGGGGTCGGCGGGACGAGCGACCCACAGGCGCTGCCAAGGCGATTTGTGGCGGTGGGGTAGATAAGATGGGGAGGTTGGATAAGTGGTGTTTTGTTTATTGTCGATGACGGCTGGCTGGCTGAATGTGCAGTTTTCGCTGATGTCAATTATCCATTGAATGAAATGGATGGCATGGGTGTGCTGAGTGGAGAGGCTGATGTGTGTGCTTGTCCTCTTTTCTTATCCAAAACAACGAGGTGGGTGTTTGTCTGGGGCTGGCCTTAGTGCACATCATCCTGCTGGCGTTCTTTGTCCCATTACCAGGGGTGGTAAAGAACTCCGGGAGGTGCGACGTGCAAAAAGACGGCCACAGACATACGCCAGCCTCAGGATCAGGTCGATGGTTGATGGCTGTCTGTGTGGTTGGCACCCTTGGTGATGTGTGTGTGGGTATCGGTGCGGTGTGCTCTTTGAGTTACTGGGTTTCCTCTGCAGAGGCCGACTCAGGGACTCAGGTCGCACATCTTGGCCATCGCCACGCAGACATCGAGTGCAATGGGAAGAGTGAGTGCCCCATCTAGGTGATGTATGCTGTATTGACTGTCTGTCATTGTATAGCGACTGTCCACACACGATCTTTCACGCTTCACTTCCGTGCTTGAAGCTCGCATCTTTCCTTCCCGGCCACTTCGTTTTGTGGCGAATTCGCAGTAGCGATCGTGTCATCGGTCATTGTGCATCTGCCGGTGGCGTTTCCTCGGGCAGCCCTGCAGTAGCAGCCGCAGCAGCATCATGTTCGAGGCGGTCATATCGCAGGGCGTCATCCTGAAGAAGATCTTCGATGCGGTCAAGGAGCTGTGCACCGACGTCAACTTCACGCTCAGTGAGCAGCAGCGGGAGGGACAATTCCACACACACTTGCGAAATGTGCGTGTGGGTATGTGTGTGTGTGTGTGTGCGTGTGTGTGTTTTGTGCAGGTTCGACTGGGATCCGTTTGCAGGCGATGGACAGCAGCCACGTGTCGCTGGTAGTGTTGGAGATGAACGCCATGGACTCATCCTCCTGCTTCAAACGCTATAGATGCGACAAGGAATACGTCCTCGGATTCAAGTATGTCGGTGACCGCACCACACACACCACACCACACCACACCACACCACACACACCACCCACACACACAACACCAAACCGACACCCACACTCGCATTCGAACATTGCACACGCCCATCCCTCTCCCTCTGTGTGTGTGTGTGTGCGTGTGTGTGAGCAGCATGGCCAACGTGACCAAGATCCTGCGTCTGATGGGCAGCGAGGACCGCTTGACGCTCCTGGCCCACCCCGACACCGACTACGTGGAGTTCGTTTTCGACACCCCGAGCCAGCTGGTGCGCGCCAGGCTGCGGCAGATAGAGGCCGACAAGAAGAAGGACTGCCGCAAGAAGCCGACCGTGAGCAAAACGGGGGGCGGCAAGAAGAAGGCCAAGAAGGACAAGGGTGAGGACGGCGAGGACGAGAAGGACGAGGACGACGATGTCAAGGACGAGGATGCCGACGAGAAAGTAAGATGGACGGACGGGTCGACACGGGAGCGGGCGCCGATTTGTTTATGGGCGCTTGATTCCTGTGTGTGTTGTGTTGTGTTGTGTTGTGTTGTAGGAGGAGGACAAGATGGATGAGGACGAGGGCAAGAGCAAGCCCAGCACCAAAGACGTCAAGATGGAGGACGGAGGTGCGTCCGTGCGCATCGCATCACACCCCCCCACACATACACAGCGAGGGAGAGAGAAACAAGACGCGGCACACATGGGTGTGACATTGATGTGTGTCCGTCTGTGCGTGCGTGCAGAGACGAACGAGTTGGAGTTTGACGACGACGACGACCTAGATGACGGCGATGACGACGAGAAGGAGACCCTGGCCAACGTGGACGAGAAAATCCGCAAGGACAGCTGGAAGCCCGACCGCAGCAGCCGCATCAAGATGAAGCTCATGGACATCGAGACCGAGCAGCTCGGCCTCCCTCAGGACACCGACTACCAGTGCACCGCCAAGATACCCGCCAGCGACTTCCAGCGCATCTGCAGGGACATGGCGGGATTCGGCGACACCAGTCAGACGGAATCGACACAACACACACCACACACCACGCTCATAGACCTACATGCCCACCACGCTCGCTCTGTCTGTCTCTCTGTCTGTCTGTCTGTCTGGTGTGTCTGGTGTGATTCGTTCCTTCAGTCAAGATATCGTGCAATAGGAACGGCATCACGTTTTCGGTCCAGGGCGACGTCGGCGAGGGGGAGGTCTTCCTCAAACCCAAGAAGGCCAAGAAGGACGAAAACGTGAGATTCAAATGGACCGTCCCCACTCCACACACACACACACACACACTGGTGCATGGTGTTGTGTGGACGTCTGTTCAGCAATCCGAGAACGTGACGGTTGTGGTCAAGGAGGCGGTCGAGTTGTCGTTCGCCCTGCGGTACCTCAACTACTTCACACGTGCCACACCCCTCACGGACTTCGTCGAACTCAGTGAGCACACGCCACGTGTGCCTGCAATGAACTCCACACGCACCCATCCATCCATCCATCCATGTGTGTGTGTAGGCATGAACGAGGGCACCCCTGTGCGCGTCAAGTACACGTTGCTGGACAACCGTGACAACGCCGGCAGCCTGTGCTTCTACCTGGCACCCAAACTCGACGAGGGCGAGGGCGAACAGGACAACTGACACGCACACACACTCCGACCCACACGCGACCGAGCGATAGATAGATAGCGATACACAGGTAGCGGCTGACGGACGTAGCTGAGAGACACTCACTGGGGGGTGGGTTGATGCCCACACCGATGGGGATGGGTGGGCGGATGGTAGCCATACACAGATAGATAGAGACTGGCTGTGGGGATGGCTGGAGGGGTGGGTCGCTGCTGGCTGGGTGGGGTGCCATTCATGGCATGTGCACGCCTGATGGATGGATGGTGCTCGTGGCCATGTGTGCATGAGGTAGCTATGCATGAATGAGATGCGCCCTCCCTTCGTCCGATCGCTTCCTTTTATGCATACGGAGGGAGGGAGGGAGGCGGCTTGCCGGTGTGCTTGCTCCCATGATCTATATCTCGTGCTGCATTTCTTTCTGTGTGGGCTGGGCGGGCTCATGGCATGCATCCGTCCCGTTCGTGTGCATACTCTTACTCGTGTTGACTGGGTGGACGATACAATGCATCCTACGTCTGCCTGCCTGCCTGTCTGTCTTCCTGTGTCACTCTCTCTGCCGTAACGTCATGGTGGCTGCTGCCTGTCACAGTGAGGCAGCAGCCGGCAGCAGCCACCATGGCGTTGCTGCCGAGATGCAGGCATGCAGGGCAGACAGGCAGGCAGGAAAACGTGCAGGTTGCGGGAACCAGATAGGACCCGCCGTCTCTCCCTCCCTTGTGGGATGGATGGATGTTAGGGACGGCCGGTCATGTGAATATTTCGCGGCCGTTTCCCTCCCTCCTTCAATGCATTGCATGCAATCGCGGTAACTAGAAAGTTGGCTTGAGCACCCCAGGCCCACACCACACCCAGCCCCCAAGTCAGACGCGTGCTCATCTGCCAGTGCTGCCAGGCCGCCACCGGGTGGCTGGAAGCAAAGGCATCTCGAGACGCGCTGTGCCAACAGGCCCGGAAAGGCCCTACCTAGTACGTACGTTAATGACATTCAACAGACACATGCGGCACCCGTCCACCCGCCCATCCATCCAGCCATCCCTCCATCAGGGACATGGCAAAGCCTCAAAAACTCTCCACAAAGTACAGGAGACACAGAAAGTCCCGCCCCGCTTCCTCTCGTTCTGCTGCTCTGTCAAAAGTCGCGGTCCATTTCCGTCCTGGTAGCACAGACAGCGGATGCACGCACAGCTGTTCCCGTGACATTCCGCGCACCTGAATGCCTTGAGAGTTCTCATCCGCGGTGAGTCTGCCTCTGTGGTCAGATCACGCAGAATATCTGTAGCAACTTTAACGACCCCCTTTTCATCGAACTCGATGTTGCCTGGGCCCCACAAAGCACATGATCAAGAGGCCACCATCAAGCGATCCATGTTTCAACCCTACCCAGCGGCAGCTTAACGATTGGAAGCTCATCATCGTCAGGCACCTCATCTTTCCCGCACTCGTCAACATTTCGCTCTGTCTTGGCCTGACGAATAAGGTGAGACATCATGTGGGCCATTTCGCCTGTCTCTCTTGCTCACCCATGCCATGGCCAGGTCCTTCTTGTCGTCGAGAGACATCAGCTTTGACATCCTCGTTACAGAATGCCTTTTCTTTTGCCGCTCTTGATTCATCTGCGGTGAGTTGATGGCTGCGAGGATCTGCCCAACCGACGGGCGCTTGGAGGTGACGCTGCGAGGGGATCCGTCATCCACGCTGCGCTTCTTCTGGATGACCGGAGACATGGAAGTGCCCTGCTCGACAGTCCCTCCGAGTCCGTCGTCAAGGTGGAGCTCGGGATCGGACATCGCACGCTTCTGCATCCATGCCAGGAGGGCAGAGACACGTGGACGGGCTGCATTGGAGGTATTGTGTGTTGTTCTGTCGGTCTTACCATCCTGAAGTGCTCGACAGCTTGATCGACTTCGTACTCCGAGGCAGCATCCTCCTCCAGCACTGTTGTATTTCGGTAGGAGAGGCGCCTGGACAAGAATCCATGTCATGGTCTCGCAGTGCTTCTTATGAACAAACTGAGACACAGCATGCCCTCTCTGCTGCCTGCTGACTTTGCTGTGGGCATGTCCCTCCCAAATGCGTGGGAGTCGAGACGCTCGTCGAGGTAGCCTAAAGAAGAACATTCACGCACACAAGGCAGGGAATCAGTCGATCAACCGCATCGAAGTGGTCCCTACTCACCTTCAGTGCTCAACACGCCTCTCAGGGCACTTATGTACCTGACGGCAGCGAACCAACGAGCGGCTTGCGGTAGAGGTAGACCACTCCACTTCAGCGATCGTAGTCGCGTATTTCTCACCTGATGTGAGGGATCACCTCCATCTACGACCAAGAAAAAGACTCCACCAAAGTCACTACTCATGAATGCGCCAATGTATGTGTCGCCGATCAGCCCACCTTGATCATGTTGATGGACGATCGGAGCTTGTACAGATCGACTGCGGGCACCTGATTGAGCTCACCCATCACTGCCTCGGTCGTCATCTGAGAGGCTGCAGTCCCCACCTGGGTACACACACACACACATGGAGAGACATGCTGTGATCCACAACGATGCATGACGTGTCTGGCGGTTAGGCTCGCTCACGATTCTGAAGTCGAAGGCCAGTCCAAGGACCTTCCGCTCCTCGTTCTTTTGGAACTTTTCACTGAATTGTGAGGCGAACGGAATGATCTGCAAAGAAAGGAACAACACGCAGAGAACCTCTCCGTTTTGTGGAGCGACAAATGACGTGCACAAAGGCAATATCATTACAACGCCCAGGACGACACTGAAGAAGCAAAGCGAGAGGATGAAGATTATCGCGCCGGAAAAGAACTGCACCACCCTCACACTTGGATGTATCAATGTGTGGGACACTTGGCACCTTTTCATTTGTGTTTTTCTCGATGAAGACGGATCCGGCCACGGAGATTAGAGTCAGGCACATAAGGAGAAACACATCCAGGACTGCACACAGCAACACACATACGCGGAAGCGAGGCTCTTCCTGTGTTTGGTTACAGTTGTTGGCGACGGATGACCAGGGCCACCAGAATATCTTAATTAAGTCCAGACAGACAAGACTTTGGGAGGGTGCTCACCAGGCAAGCAGTGTACGTACCTGTGCAGAAGCGGAGACGAGGAGGATCAGGACCGTGACAAAGATTTGCATTAAGCCTGACACACGCATTAGCCTGTACAAAGATGCTTGTGTGTGTATACTGACGACTCGAACAGCTCCCACCGTCATCTGGCCAGACACACAAGAACAGGCAAACCCATCTAGTCACAGTGTGCAGGTGTCCATTCTGTGTACACTTGCTTGTATCTGTGACTTGCCTGGCTCCATCACGGTAACAGTAGCCAGCAGAGCGTTCCGAGCCAGCAGCACCACACCCCACCAATATACATCCGGTCTTTACGCAGGCAGAGAGAGGCAGTGCACACGCTGGGGAGACGTGGAGACACAATTCCCCACCTAAATCTGAAGACCAGGAATCTGAATCTCGTTCTGTAGCTGGGCTTGGCGAAGTGCCACGGCGCGATGATACTAGCATATGCGAAGAAGGAGAAGAGCCCAATCTGCATGGAAACATGTGAGACGGGGTGAGGGATCGACAAGCACGTTAGTCGAATCAGTGATATTCCGTGCTAGCATACCACGTATACGAGCATTCCCAGCAATCCCAGTGGCATAAAGGCGGTTCTTTATTCGTCAGAGTCGCAAGTTATGGAGGGGTACCTGCACAGAGATCCATGACTTGTTCAATCACCAGTCATGCGCACACCGGTTAGCTCACTCTCGGATCGTTGAGCGCCCGCTGGAGTTCGACACACATTGAAATGGCAGGCAGGCGTTGGCCACAAAGGAAATGTACAGAATCATCTGGCAAGCAGAAGACACGCACACGGACGCAATCAGCATGCGAATGCCTTCGTATTTCCACTCATCCTGCGTGCTCACAGTCAGCATGCCGATGGAGTTGAGCGTCTTGTCGAGCGACATGGCGTCGCTCTTGGCCCACGTACGCCAGTCGAGGATCGACCTCATGTACCTCTTCCGATCCAACACGTACTGCATGTCGAAAGAAATACGTAAGCGGATGACACACGCACCCAACGAATGACGCCGCTTACCTTCGACTGCTGCCACGGAATCGACGCGATCGACGCGCGTCCGAGCTGGTCTTTGCACGGCTTGTCCTTCTTCTTTAAGTCATCGCCGTCTGACCCCGGCTGCTGGCTGCTTTTCTGACTGCTTTTCTGGCTGCTTTTTGTGTCTGTTCCTGAGCGTTGGCTTTCCTTTGGATTGCCTGCGTTGTCTCCTTTCGCCTGGCCGAATACAACGCTCTTTCTTCTGGGTCTTGCATCATCGGCTTCGTTCGCGTCTTGTGGCACCGTGTCGTCGCTCTTCTTAACATCGTTGTCGACGTTGTGGTTTTGCTGGTCTTCATCGTTGATATCTTGCACCGCCACCATCTCACAAGAACCGTCCTTAGTTGCGACGCCCTCAACCAGGGTTCCACCTGCAGCCGAGGGCGATGGTGAGTGTGTCTGGTTCACACCACATGATGCTACCTTTGGCGCACCTGTCATGAAGGAGTATTTCTTCAGCGATTTGGGCACGGGTGAGTCGCTGTCCTGACGATGGCCGGTGAAGCGATCAATTAGCCAGGGCTTGGCTTCGCCACCCCCTCCTTCGGCGTCTTTCAGGATCATCGGACCTGCAGCGATGCATCCTCTCAGAGATGAACATGATGCATTTCATGTCTCCCTACCGACGAGGTATCGATATGTAAGCTTGGCGATGCCACAGTTGATCAGGAACACCGCTGCGAGCATGGGTGCCATGGCCAGGCGGATTGCGTAGTCTGACAACGGGTCGCTGCCGAGGACGCAGCCAATGCGAAGGAACTTGACGTCGAACACTGACACACAAACACGTACTCATGGCGTGGACACAATGTCATCCTCTCGGCGCTGCTGTCGGCAGTGCGCGGTGCTCACAGAAGATGCGAGAAAACTTTACTGCATACACATAAGTGAGACAGGAGCGATGGGTATTTTTCGTGCTGCAGGTGGCTGTGCCCATGACTGACTTACGAATTGCTGAAATCTCGTCGGGAAAGCCGATCTTGTATGTGCCGACAATCGACAGCGACTGGAAGACTGACAGCAATCCACACTTCCAATGCAGCCGCGCTTCTTGCTTCAGTGTCTAGAGGAGCTTACAGCTGATCATCATCCCCACTGTAAGCGAAATGTTGACAGTGACGGCAAGCTTCCGCGTGAGAGGGGAATTGACCTGCAAACATCCAGAAGGCAGCACTCATAAGCCACAAAGCAATCAGGGAGACATCGCGAGGGCAATTGTGTCTACGAATAAGTGGAAGACGAGGGCCCCAAAGAACACAAGGAAGACTGCCGCTATCAGCGGCGCAGTGCCCGCATTACCACTGCCGCACGGATCACAGTCTTTGCCGGCTTTGTAGTACCCGTCGCTGCACAGGCTGCATGCAATCCCCTCCCGGCCCGGAGCACACATGGGGAATTGGTCGGCGAGGGAGGGGTCGGGTGACCCACCTGCATACACACATCGTGCCGTATCAATAAGGAAGCAGGGCGGCCTCGAACGATCCTTTTGCAGCGATTTTTACCGAGGCACGCTCCCGCCTCTCTGCATTCGTAGACATCCAACGCTGAAAAGGCGCTAACGTCATCCTCCAGGGCCGCCCAGTAATTCTCCTTCACTCTCGGCAATGCAGACGAGCCGGGACATTCAAGGTACTCGTCGCAGTCTGCAGCCAGCAACCAACCAACCCGGCACATACATACATAGATTGCACGACAACATTGCCGTCTGCTTGCCTTTGCATCGGTCGTTCTTGACGTCAAGATAGGAACCCTCGTCACACGTGCATTTGTCCACCGATATCTCGCCTCTCACAAGTGTGGTCTTTGCAAATACAATGTGAGAGTGCCGTCACATCACATTGTGTCTCGATGAATGAAGAGAGAAATGTGTATACCTTGTACGGCGGGCATGCCTCGCACACACTGCTGTTCCGCTCAGCTGTGAAGGTGCCCTTCGGACACAGGTCGCAAAGCACCTTCCCTTGAGTGTCAGTGAATGAGCCGGGTGAGCAGGCCTAATGTTCAAGACGGGTCGCACTTACGGCCCGTGCCGGCCACGTGTGCGTGTTGGTATGTCGGACCTTGCACTCGCTCTGACCAGCCAAGTCCTGGTGGAAGCCTGGCGAACAGGGAATACAAGTCTCGGCCGCAGCCCCAGAGTATGTCCCCAGCTGAATAGGTCAGTCGAGCCACACGTACCATGACACTCAGTTCAGGATGCCGAGACGCCAGTGGATGAATGGGCGCTTACCGGACAGGTTTCGCATTCCACCTGGCCCGTCTCATTCTGATAGAATCCAGGACGACACGTCACACACTCCAAGCGTACGTTAGGCTGGCTGTTGGCCGAGCCAGTCGGACAAGCGACGCAGTCACCCTGCCGGAGACACACAGACACACAGGGACAACGCTTCCAATGCTTGTGAATTTGACAGCAGTGTCCCTCCGCTGACGACCGAACCGAACCGTTTCGTTGACGTAATTGCCAGCTGGGCACTCTGGCGGCGTGTCTCCAGGCACAGTGCCTGGCGGGCTAGCCAAAGGATTGAAAGTGCTGCCGTCGTTCCACTCAAAGTAGCTTCGAAAGCTGCCCGGAAGAAACTTCTTCCAGTGGGCTTTTTCGTGCATAGCGACCTTGCCTGTAGCTTGCCGTCGAAGGCAGCCAGTTGCTAATTAGACTATAGTCGTTGGAATTCTGCAGGCACAGAGGCAGCGACACGGTACAAATAGAACATGACAACAAGAGGAAACACGTCTCGGCTATACAAGGGATACGGTACCCTTGTTTGTTTGATGTCTAGCTGGCCCACGGCGTCGCCAGGGCCGGGGGACGTCCCTTTAAAGGATATTAGGCCCGGTGTGCCCAAAAAGGACTGAACACACAAACGCATCTGTGCGCGTAGGGTTGGGGAGAAAATCCGTCCATGTGTTCACTTGACTGATGGTCTGATTAAACATCCACTCCGCAGTTGTGCTGTTGGGGCTCTCAAGGTCGGCAAGAGTCCTACAAAGACCATCCATACTGTCCTTACAGCACGAGACATGCATTCGTTCTCAGCCTCCACTAAGGAACCAGTCATCCAGCACCTTCGCCCACGACCTGCATCAGGGCATCTGTATGTCGATGCGCACGATCGACAGGAAGGCAGTGCTCACCAGACAGAATCATAAAAGTAACCTGCAGAAGGATCATAAGAGTAACCTCCAAATAGAATTGTCATGACTGCAGAAAGAATCATGTCCGTTCACCTGCCCCAACATGGCAGCCGTCCGTGGAGACCGAGCAGGCTGTTTGGTAGTCAGCCATTATCTGATGTATAGAGGGGCATGCAAGGATTCCCATGCACTGGCGATTTGTGTTGCGCATGCCCCCCTTCTTGACTACATCGTTGATTTTTCGTCCGGAAAGCCCATGTGGGTCGTCGCTTGGCTGCCGTCCGGCCATCGATATGCCTATGATATTGCTGGCACCCTGCAAATCGAACATCGAAGTGAGAGAAGGATTCAGCTGGCTGTCGCACCTTTAGCATCGAGACCATGCCTTTCGACCTGCCTGCCTGTACGGCGGTGCTTACCTCAAGTATTTCTGCAACGGTGCAGTTGTAACCATTACGAGCTCCTCGATAAAGTTTGAGTTCCACCTGCATACATACATAGCTCGACTTCAACGCCAGCTTGCCAAGCCGCTCATGTATTACATCGTCACACCAGTGTGTGGGCGAGAGCATAACCAGATTACTTGACGGGCCATACATGCCAGCTTGGTACAAAGCGCAGAAGAAGTTGACTGCAAAGTCCTCGTAGGCCGATAGCACGAGGATACGCGGCCGATAAGAAGGAAGTTCTGCCACAACATTATAAGCGTCATCGTGCGTCTGTGTGAGGGATAAACAAGGCGACTGTCAAAGTGGTTGATGGCCTCTGCTCTTGTATACCGCCATGAGTAGGGTGGCGACATGATCGAAATTTGGGAATGTTGCAGCTAAGGTCTGATGGACTCCCCCGGCCAACAAGAGACATATCTCGATGTCCTTCAAGTTGAGACACCAAACAGAATTCAAATCATGTAAAACGTTCTTGCCTGGCCCGGTGCTTTGCCTGCGTCACGAATGTGAAGCGTCCCCATTTAAACATGCCGGCCAGCTGGACCATTGCGTACACAACCATCTCTCCCTGCAGGTGCACGCCGAAGGGATGCATATGGCGGATGTCAGCCACCAAATCCATTGCGTACCGTGGGGGGAAAGATGCGCGTGAACAATGGATACTTCTCCTCATCGCTAGAACCAAAAGCACACACATACAGCTCGCACACAAACATGTATGTGTTGGGAACTCGTCTCCGCGCCTCCCTTGGGCCATCGTGCACACCTGAATTCACCTATCACACAACTAGCAGCCTGACCACAGACACAGACACATACAGCCGTACCGCCAGAGACGGTCCATGTTCGTCTCACTTTAATGACTAGGTTATAGCTCCGCGCAACGGGGCTGACGACCTCGCACACGGGCGAGTAGCAGGGGCCCATGATTCCTACCTGAGATGCAAGCACCCAGCACAGAGAATGATGGGTATTTGCGCGTGACTGAGCATGCCTGTGGCTGCTCACCTTCGGGGGACCTTCCTTTAGAGCCTTGGTAACACGGAAAGAGCCTTCCACTGAAACACACAGACACAACAGCCCACATTGCAAGGAACAATGGGTGCTTTTGTCTGTAGCTCTATATCATAATGTGACCTGGATCACAATCGGAGTCGACCTACAGACAGACAGACATACAGGCGACATCACAGACATCACAGACACAGATCATTGAGAATCCACCTGTTATGTCTGTCTGTCTGTCTGTCTGTCTGTCGACTCCACCGACATGCTCAACCTTGAGCTCATAGCCATTGAGAATGTCGGTGCGGTTGTTGATCTCAGAAAGAGCTGCATGCAGGAATGAACACGCGACAAACGGAGGTGGTCCTGCCTTGCTAGTGCCACTTACCCAGGTCGACGAGCGGCTTGGATTTGTTCCCCAGTCCACCGACCTTCACGTCACCCGAGCAGATACTCAAGAGCCACACATCCTGCTGCGCCGCGGCCCAGGGAAGCCACAGACAGGCAGCTGCAAGGCCGACGAACAAATGCAGTACGGACTCCATTACGGAAGCGCCTCAAAACCTCAGAAAGCGGTCCATAACATCGCAGCGGAAGGGATGGAAAGGAAATCGCCCCCACTCCCCCCCCCTGGAAAATGTTTCACAGAGCCCTAAACCGCTGCAGCCCTTCTCACCTGTTCTTCCTTCTTTCCGGAGATCTGGCCGCTTCTACGTGCATTGGGAGCTCGTCCTCGCTAGAAATCCCGTTGTAAAATCAAAATGAAGGAGCAGCGTGTGGTCTGCGGCAGCGCAGCACTCTTGACATTTGCTCTGCAAGGATGTCTTGCTTATCACGCAATCAAGCCAGGTCGGTCAGATGCAACCATCGCCATTTTGTTTGTATGTTCGTTGCCTTCACTGCAGGCCAGCTGTTTGGCAGCTCGGGAAAGAGGTCGGTGCGTCGCACTGCGCTGCCATCTGCAGTGCTGACCGTACCATCGCCGCCAGCCAAGATAACGCCGCCTCGGTCAGAGAGCATCGAGCTGTCATTCACACCAGCGGTGAGCAATGATCCGTCCTCAGGCTGGATGAACCACGCGGCCGCTCTTCTTGCACGCCTCATTGATGCCTTGCAGGCGTCTGAGGCTTCGGACAAGGCGGATGGCGGCACCTTCGATTGGTGGCGACAGTGGGTAGGCAGACGAATGAGCCACACAGGCTCCCGCTCACACACACAATCGACCGCTGCCTTCTTGTCTTGTCTTGTCTTGTCTTGTGCAGTATCCCGTGGCGATTGCAAGTGATCTGGACAAGAAGCAACCGCGGCAGTTCACCGTGCTCAATGAGCACTTCGTGGTGTGGTGGGACGAGGCGACGCACAAGTTCGTCGCGGCTAAGGACGCTTGCCCGCACCGCCTGGCGCCGCTGTCTGAGGGCCGCATCAGCGAAGACGGCAAGCTGCACTGCACCTACCATGGCTGGGAGTTCGATGGGACAGGAGCGTGCACGAAGATCCCTCAAGTTGAGGCCAAGGCGCAGAAGGCCGCCAGGAAGAACAAGCGGGCGTGCCTCCAGACAGTGCCGTGCAAGGAGGCCGACTCACTCGTCTGGATATTCCCTGACAGGTGGGGTGGGCACATCGGAGCCCGCAGACATGTATGTATGCATGTTGGTGTGTCTGCAGCACGAGGGAGGGTTGGGCAGCTTCTACAGAGGTAGAGCCGGCGACAGTGGCTGAGCTGGATGCAGTGCCCGAGCTGATCAACAGAAAAGACGACGGCCTCTTCTTTCGGGTCTTGCACTACAACTATGACACACTTGTGAGAGACCCACAGACATCACAACCAACACACTCACACGCCAGGCAGCCACCTGAGGCTCGTGTGGGTCGTGCATGCTTGTGTCAATGGCTGCAGGTTGAAGATGTTGGCGACCCATCGCACGTGCCATTCGCCCATCACGGGATACAGGTACGTCGGACCAGCCAGCCATACTGAGAAGAGTCAGGTAAGTGTTTGCGTGTAATCCTTGCGCCAGGGCAACCGTGACCAAGCCGGGCCGATTGCAATGAAGCTGGACAATCTGACCGGCGACGGCTTCGTCGTCACATCCCTACAAGATCTCGGAGGCGCCGGCCTCACGACGCGCATCAGGTTCATGCCCCCTTGCCTCTTGTACTACGAGTTTGATCTGTCACCGGTTGTCGAAAGGCTGAAGCAGAAGCCCATCATCAAGTCAGCCGATTCCCTTGCTGCACACACCCGCACTGCATCGTGCTCCTCCCATTCCCATTGCCAGGTTGTTGTCCAAGATCGGCATGGCTCCGAAGATCACCAAGCCCCTTAGAAGCGGCAAGCTTGACGGGCACAGGTTTTATCTGGTGGCATACGCTGTGCCGTCCGCCCCAGGGGAGAGTTATCTGTTCACGCGCTTCCCCGCAACGGTGCCCTTTCGCAAGCGGCCGATGTGTGTGAGAGCATGTCTACGTCAGCGACGCTCAGTGAATGTATGTGTCATGTGTGTGTGTGTGTGTATGTGTGTGTGTGTGCCATGTGTGGGTGTGTGTTTGCAGAACGTCTCCGCTGCGATGGGATGACCACCTGGAGAGTCTTGCTGTCACAGACGGAGACAATATGCATGTCCACTACCAGGAACGCAGGCTGAGGGAACACCAAGACGGTCAGCTGATCTGATGCATGGCGAACGGCCGCCAAATCCCATCCCACCAAGCTTCATGCGTTGGTTGACATGACAGCATGCATGTGTGTGTACAGGTCTCGAGAAATTTGACCGGGCCTATTACATGCCGGCTGCCGCCGACACGGCGGTGAGGTCCTTCCGTCGGTGGCTGATGAATCACGCCGGAGGGAAGCCCTTATGGAAGGGCAGCACCGGGCAGCTGGGGCCTCTCATGACCGACCGGAGGAAGCTCTTCGACCGGTGGGAGTCTCACACCAAATACTGCCCCATTGCAGGAAAGCGTAAGTCACCGCAGACAGACAGACAGACAGACAGACAGAGACACGGAGTCCCATCACATACACACACGGCAGTGTCTTCACGGCTGCAGGTATGCCATCACCAGGGTCCTCCGCTACCTCACCACCGTCTTGTCGATCGGTCTTGGTCTCGATGCCCTCACGTCAGTGGCGGCCATGGCTTTCCTCTTTCCCCCCGGCGGCCTGCTGAGCCGCTTCCTGATGTCCACCATGGGCGGGGCTGCGCTGTGGCGCATCCCCCTGGTACTGTCTCTTGTGTGTGGCTATGGAGCGTATCGGCTGTATGGGCTGGAGAGGCGCTGGGTCTACACCGACTACAACCACGTCGAGAGGAAGTGAAGTGATCGATATTCGTTCGTGAGGAGATGCGAAACGCGCTTAGCTTCTGCACGATGGGTGGATGACATTTGCGAAACAATCGACTGATGTGCCCCACCACGTGACCATTACTGATGCGATGTGCATTTTTTTGTGTTGTGCGTGTTGTGAGGTCGCGCGTGCGGGCGAGTGAGTGGTGTGAGAAAGAACAAGTATTTATCGTCTATGTCATGTGAGGTGTGTGTAGACTAGATGTGTGACATGTGTGTGACCAGCGCCCAGCAATGCGGAGCTGGCTTTAATTGTGTGTCGCTGATGGTGATCGAGATATGTCCCCACGCCAGCGAGCCCATACGCGCCCTCGCTGTGTTTACACGTGAATGTAAAGATATTCGCCTGCCAATGCCGGGCTTCGCAAGTGCTCTCGCGTTCGGGGGCGTGCTGGTCGCGTCGCTTGTTGCCCTATTCACCGTTCGCAGCAACTGGAGAAGCCTTTTTGACTGCCGCCCACAACACCAGGGCCACCACACGGAGGAGGAACGGACCGCCACGCCGAGATCTTCAGTGCAGAAGAGCTCAGCGGTCAGGGGCGGCCCGCCCCGCGTGCTGTTCTTCGACTTAGGAGCGAACATAGGAGACAGCTTTCCATACATGGTCAGCACTCCTTCTCTATGCGCTGCCCTCTCTCATTGATGCTTCTCGTTTGTGTTTTCAGTGCGGAAAGGAGGCGCCGATCCCCGCCAACATCAGGAAGAGGCTCTCACGAAAGACCAGACACTCGCCCCGCATACTACAGAGTCTCTATCGAAGTCTGGTCGGCAAAAAGGGCTTCGACAAGAAGGTTACCGTCTACGCCTTCGAAGGGAACCGGGAGCTGTGTGGCCCTCTGCAGAAAGTGGCCAAGCAGCTGGAGGGCGCCTGCGGCCAAATAGAGGTCTTCTGTCCTGCTGCTGTTACTGCTTTTGACGCTCGACGAACCATTCGGTTCTGCTCGGAGCCGTTTCGTGAGAAGGGCTTCTGGCAAGGCAGCTACGAGGTGGGCCGATATCTATCGACACATGGATGCCTCTCTCTCTTTGTCATTAAGGATATGAGTGTCGGGAGCAGCATCGAGCCAGACAAGAGGCTGAATGGCGGCAAGGATGTCACCTGTGAAGATGTCAAGAACATCGACCTGTGCGACTTCATCCCTCGGGTGACCAGGGGAGGCATCGACCGCATCGTTCTCAAGGCCAACATCGAAGGTTCAAAGTATTCTCTGGTGCCCGGCATGCTTGGCTGTGGGCTCTTTGTGAACTACCTACAAGGCGGAGACTTCCTCGTCTCATGGCACAGGCAAGGCATGGCTCATACACACGCGGAAGCGGGGCTCACATTCCCTGTCTGTCTATCTGTCTGTCTGTCTGTCTCTTGTCCTGTGCACATGTAGGTACAACGCGTCGGCTGCAACCATTCAGAAGGACAGGATGACACCGCAAGAGGTCAGGGAGGCGGAGATGCGGATCAAACTGAGGACAATGTTAGTCACGAACCCAGAGAGAGACTGGCCCAGATTCTTCTCATACTTCGGGGTCAACTATCACAAGTTGAGCAAGAGCTTCTTGAGCTGGTGAGCAGCCAGCCAGGCAGCCATGTGTGCGTGATGCGTGATGCGTGCATCAAGACTGCTATGTATTATCAATTAGATCAATGTAAAAGCCAATTAGCGAGAAGTCTCAAGGTCATTGGCCACATCAATTAAGCACTCAAAGCGTGGACACACACCGCACCAGCCGCACTTCACACGTCGTCCGCACGCTGTGTGGGCGAGGCCCCACCCCGATGACTCGGCGACCGCTGTCTCGCCTCTGTAGACCACAGCGAAGCGATCGAAGCTCTCACGCCAACAGCAATCCCGTCCAGCCGCAGACCAGCCGCCCTCTCCCCCTCACTGTCGTCCGTGATCGGATGCTGCTCTGGCCCACTCGGTGACGCCGCGCTCTGTGCCGCTGGCGATGCGACAATGTGGTCCGCCAAGATGTACGTCTGTGATGGCGTCATGACCCCCCCGCCGTCTCGCTTGAGCGCGGCATCCAGGTCTTCAGTCATTGCATCGCCTGATCGGATGCTGCCCCCGACAAGCCTGTCTTCTGTCGCATAAATCGGCACCTGCAATGCCTCTGGGCTGGCGGTGGTCTGTTGTTGCGAGAGGGCGGCGATCTTCTGCCGCTGCTTGGCGCGGAGCTTCTCCAGGGTAGTCTCAGCTTGCTTCACCTGCGCCGGCTTCTCGTTCCTGTCCTTGGCGCACTTGATCCTCTGCGCGCGCTTCAGCTGGATGCCCCTGACGATCGGGAAGCACACGGCCGTCAGCAAGGCAACGCCGATGAGAACAAAGAGGATGGGCGCCACTGGGCCAGAGAGGGACTTCTGCAAATCGGTCGTTTTGGCCCTCTTGCCCTCGTCATCTTCTGCTTTCCGGCCCCCATCGCCCAGCATGATTAGCGGCCCCACGCCCAGCTGCTGGCTCTCTGCGCCAGAGCTGGTAGTGCTGTTGACGGGCTGGCTGTACAACTGGGAGGTGATGAGCGTCCCCTGCTGGCCGGCCTGATCGACGTTGCCGACGAAGATGCCTTCGGTTGTCGTCTGGTTGACGACTGTGATAGGACAATTGAGGCAGTTGGGGCCGTTGCAGAGCGCCACTTCACAGTAGATGTAGATGAAGTCGATCGATGGGGAGGTGCCCATCCGAAACACGGGAAATCTGAGCATCGTCAGGCCCTCCGCGTGTACTTGATACAACACTGGCCATGAGACACCGTTGGGGAGCGTCAAGACGTCGACATTGCAGCCGTCAAAGAGCCACTGCACGGCCTTCTGGCTGGCGTCACTCACGCTCGGCGTGGCGTAGCACTGGCGGGGCTGGATGAAGAGCGAGTCGTTCATGGCCGGGACATTCAGCCGCAGGTAGGCCCACTTGTACGGCTCGTTGTCGTTGTCAGCCAGCGATTGGCAAAAGTCGAAGGGCCCACCTTGGTCTGTAAGGGGGCAGTTGATAGTTATGGGGTTGTCGAGAGGCTCGTTGCAAAGGTAGTCCGAACACAGACTCGCATACACTGCCACACTCTTGTCTCCCGCCGTCCAGCCGAAGCCCTTGCCCTGTCGCGGCAGCGGGACCTCTTGTCCATTTGGGTCATAGAGGCACTCGAGAGGGTATCGAAACTCCGTGCTGTCGCCGATGACGAGGTTCGTGACTCCGAGATACCCATCGCCTCGGGATGTCCTCTGTGTGTCGCAGCCCTCCAGAGGTGCAACGACGCACACCTCAGGAGGGGTTGATCCAGGAAGCGACAGGGGCGGCTCGTCGCAGGTGGTCTCCAGCCGCCACTGAATCGTATCAGTCTCGGAGAAGCAGCCGCCGAGAAATGAATGGGTGGCGTTGCCACAAATGGTACGGGCGGACACGGTAAGCGGCTGGGCAGCCACACCCACTGGACCGACGATCAAGGGGAGGAGGAGGCCAACGAGAAGGGAGAGCGCTTGCATGACGCCGACAAGACCTGAACCAAATTGACCTGAACAAACAAGAAGAATCAGAATGGGACTCACGGGAGAGCTGTTTGACGAGCTGTATGGATTCGTTGTTTGACCTCAGTCTCCGGAGGGGAGGGAGGGGAGTGCTGTGCCCCCAGAAGGCAGCTCGCACTATTTTGGGGACAGAACTGCGGTTTCTCAGGAGCTACCCAGATTATGAACCAATTGCCAGTACCCAGCGCCCCGCCTCTTCCATCGGACGCATCTCTTCTCGAGAGCCAAGATGACAACGCTTCTCCCGCCGTCCTGAAGGACCTCTTCCCTCATCTGTCTGCGCTCGCAATCGAGGAAGAGCTCACCAAGGTGGCGACGAAAACCAACAGGTTTCCGCCCTCGCTTCAAGTGATGCTGGACCATCTGCTGGAGCTCTCTGCGCCATCTGCCACAGCTCACGTCAGCGAGGAGCCACCGTCGGTGGTCCTGGAAGACGCTCACGAGTCAACACAGGACGGCCCTTCAGCACCGGCTGATGACACCCGCAATGATGCCTCCCCGTCTTCCCCGACTGACCAAGATGATGTGCAAGTGGAGGAGCAAATCTACAAGGCCGTGGATGCGCTCACGGCCATCGAGTCTATCGAAGATAGGCAGCAGTGTGGCTCTGTCCTCATGCGGCTGCACCTGAACTTGCTGAAAGAGCCCGACAGCCTCAAGTATCGTTCGTTCAAGACCAGCAATCCCAAGATCCAGCAGGCCGTCATGCGGCACTCGCCTGCGTGTGCGCTGCTCGAGGCGGCCGGCTGGAAGCAGCGCACCAACGAGAAGGGCGAAGATGAGATGGCCATCGACGACCCCAACGACGAGCTCACATTCGGCAAGGTATGGCTGGTGAAGACGGTGCTGGATGAGCTGCTGCAGTCGCTTCCCAAGGCGGCGGTTTCACCAGAGGAGTCACCGCAAGACCGCTCTGCGTCCACCTCTCCCACCAAGACCCACCCCTCTGCCCCTGCGCCGTCATTCACGGGCGCGCCGACGCGAGACCAGCTGGCCAGACTGCATGAGCAGCGCATCGTGAGCACCAACCGAGCCCGGAGGACCCAGATCGACCGGCAAGTTGCTCTCCCCGTCAAGTCCTCCTTCCAATCGTCCCGGCGCGAGCACCAGCAGCGGGAGAAGACGCGGCAGGAGCAGGAGGACCAGCTCATGGCCATCCGCTCACAGCGAAAGGAGCGGTTCGATGCTGCGGGCGGTGCACGCCCCCCTGCTGCCGCACCCTCCCCTGCCGCCCAGCCTTCGTCCGTGCGGCAGCAGAGAGTGGTCTCAGCTCCCTCTCGCGCCCCCGTGTCGCACGGCCGGTATGCTGAGCAGATGAAGAGGGAGCACGGCCCCTTCCGCACGCTCGCCGACTTCAGGAGACTCGATTTCCAGCCAGTCTACATTGGCAAGCAGGCCCTCGACTACACGAATGACTACCGTGCGAGTCTGGGTCTTCCGGGGCTGGTGTGGTCGGATGAGCTGTGCCGCATTGCTGAGGTCCACAGCCGCAACATGGCCGCGGGGAGAGTGCCATTCGGACATGACGTAAGCCAAGCTCCCACACAACAGAGAGAGAAACACACACACACGCTCGCCCCCATCGTGTGTGTGTGTGTGTGTGTTGGTTCAGGGCGCCCAGCAGCGTTTTCGGTCTTACCCATATCGGTCGTCGCGGTCAGCTGAGAACGTGGCGCACAACAAGGGCATCTATGAGGTGGGTGAGGAGGGAGGGAGGGACCGGCCGTCTGAGTGGATGGATGGAGGGATGAATTCGGCGATTTACTTTGTGCAGGTGGCCAAGGCGGCAGTGGACGGGTGGATCCATTCTGAGGGGCACCGTCGCAATCTCGTCGGGCCATTCATTGTGTGCGGCATCGGGGTGGCGTGCTCAAGCGATGGCACATGGTATCTGACACAGCTATTCGGGACGCCGGGCTGGTGAAGCAGAGCAGCCCACAGCACCAGCCAGCCACCTGGGGCACATGGTCGGGCTGTATGTGTGTAGAAGACCCGCGAGTGATGTGATTGTGTGGGTTTCCCTCTCTCTTTGGCTCAAGTGGGTTTCTCTCTCTGTGCAGTCGATGAGAGTGTAAGATGTAGAGGACGGACGTGTGTGTGTGTGTGTGAGGGTGCGCGTGTGCGGGCGATGATGGCACACACACGCACACACACTGCACACACACACACTGCACACACACACACTGCACACACAGGCCTCCCCTCCTGCCTCTCTGCGCGTGCGTGGACCCCTGTGGACATGAGCCTGTGTGTGAGTGTGTCTGCCTGTCTGCCACGCGTCGCTGCACCAACCGCATTCACCAATTTCGCAAGCCCTACGCATAACTAGGGTTTAGATGAGCACGTCGGCCGCCTCTCCGCCCCCTGCAAGAACGGGAAAAAGCCTCCAAAGCGAAAGTATTAGGGTTTAGGGTGTAGGGTTCACAAACCCCGAATCCCAGGGAACCAGCAGAGAGGCTCCCGCTCAGAAAGGCCACATA
>CDMY01000553.1:131174-143530 GCA_001179505.1 Vitrella brassicaformis | reverse complement strand
GCCCCCCTGCAATGGGGAAAAGCCTCCAAAGCGAAAGTATTAGGGTTTGGGGTGTAGGGTTTGCAAACCCTTCAACGGCGCAGAGAGGCGCACACACAGAAGTCCTCACACGAAGCGAGAAGCAGCCAGAAGGCTCCCCAGCTGAGATCTCTCTCTGTTTGTGTCTGCCTGTCTTCAGGAAGATGCTGCCCATTCTCAGCGACCAGGCGACGCTGCTCAAAACCAAAGCAAAGCGTTTCTTTGACATTGATGAAGATGCGATTGCGCTTTGGAAGGAGACCATAAGTGTTCTACTTAGAGCGCCCCTAGGTGGACCGACATGGGAAGGAGCTCGGTTCCACCTGCCGTCCTCCACACACACGCCCATCCGGTGTCCTTCCACACACAACACAGGCAAACTTTGAACACAATATCCCCACAGTGGTCAGCTTCTGGCGTGCACCTTTCCTGCACAGACACACCAACTGCCCTCCCTCTCTCTCTGTGTGTGTGTGTCTGTGTGCCCGTGTCTGTCCCCCAGGCTGCGGCCTACAACGATGTGCTCCGCTACGAGACCCTCCGCGAGGCCGTGTGTTCGGTGGTCGAGTCCATCCTCGCCGACGAAGGCAAGACCTCGCCCCCTCCCGACCAGCCTGCCAGGTCATCGAGTGCCGCCCAGGCATCCCACCCCAGCAGCCAGCCGCAGCCCGCTCCTCCGGCGTCCATGCCGTCGACGAGCAGCACGTCGGCATCCGCGAGCGACAAGGAGGGTGAGTACGCCAGGAAGCTGCTCGACATGAGCAGGCGATACGCGTCGGGCAGCGGGCGGCTGCCGGACGACCTGCGGGGCATTGTCAAGGAGAGCTTCGTGGAGCAGTTTGCCTTTTACGAGGGCGTGTGCAACGAGAACAAACACAAGGACGGCCGCAAGTACCAAGACCCTTTCTGGAGCAACGCGGTCGGCACACACCACACACACCACACGCACAGACAAACACACAACAAGCATTGTGTGTCGTGTGTTGTGTGTGTAAATCAGGGTAGTTTTGCGTTTGGGAAGGTGTTAGATCGGCTGCGCAAGATCCGCAGCCAGGTGCAGGCGTCCGAGGACGGCACCGCCGCACAGGGCAACTGCAGGACCGACTAGCATACCCAATTGGCGCATAGCGTAGCCCACCACAGCTGCAGGTGGGCGGTGGCACAGTGACAGACAGACAGACAGACTAACGGATGTGGACCACTGTGTGCGGGTGTGTGTGTGTGTCTTGCCTGGGCCTGGTTCAGGTGTGTGTCCTTACCTACCATTTTCGATCGCAGGGGGCCGGCTGTGTGTGTGACTGTGTGTGTGTGGGGGGGGGGGTAGACAGACAAGTGCAGCTGACGGCCTCCACTCACTCACTCGTGAGGCTTCCTTCTTTCTGTCCTGACTGACTGCATGGACACACACACACATCCATCCTGAGTTTGGACCTAGCTAGATGAGCGTGTCGACTATCCGTGGATGCCATGGCCATGCATCGCGGAAGGATGGATGGACATCTCTGTCGCTTCCTGGCTTGAGCCTGAAGTGTGTGTGTCCTGTGGGTCCTTCCCTTCAGTTCACTGGGTGAGGGGCAGGGCCACAAGACGCACACACGGGCTGGGCTCGAGCAGGGACGACTGCAGATGGACGGACTGCATATGTCGGATGGATGGATGGATTGGTGCCGAGTATGGAAGATCGGAATTACTGACACATATGTGTCTCTCTCTCTCCCATACATTCGTCAGGATGGCCTCTATCTACCTCACCACCACTTGCGCGATCGTGCTGTGCTGTGCTGTTGTATACCTCGATAGAGTGAATCGATCGATCTGGCAAATGGAACGACGTTTGTTTGTTTCATCGAGGGACTTTTGCAATGCATTGCAAACGTCGTTTATGGATCCATCCATCCATCAGTGCGCATGGTCCAATCACAACAACACACACGCCACGCCACACTGGCATCGAAGCAATGGATGGTGGGTGCATCCAGCCGCCTTGGAGAAGCACTGCTGCAGGTGCTATCGTCGTGCACGCGACCTAACACGCGACAGAGCCTGCAATACACCTTCTCAAAGACGGCTGATACCACACACCACCACCAGCGTTTGTCTGTCTGTCTGTCGGTCGGTCACTTATCCACATGGGCGTCAATCAGCGTCTGTCTGTCCGTCACATCCATTCATCACAGCTGGTGCAGTGGGTGGACGCCCGTGGGCATCCGCAGCTTCTGCGGCTGGCCAACCACAAACATCTTGGACGGCAGCTCCCCACCAGCAGGACACAGCAGCTGCAGCTTCCACGACGTCGGCGCACCACCACCACCACCACCAGCCGCCTTGGCGTCGTCGCCCATGGCCACATTCTCATCAGCTGCCGCCGCCTCCTCAGCGGTGCTCTCAGCCTGACAGACAGACACCAAGAGTCGAGTGACGCCGAAGGAAGGGTTTGTGTGTGTCCGATCCGGTGTGTGTGTCCCTCCCTCCGCTGGTAGGTCACCTCGACTGCCTGGACGAAGACGAGTGCCGCGAGGTTGGCGAAGAGGAGGTCCTCAGTTTTGCCTGGGCGGGCGTATGTGACGCCCAGGAATGAGAGGGCCAGGTCGGGGGGGCGTCCTGTGTACGCCGACGGCCGGAACTCCTGCAGCATCGCCTGCTGCTGACCTGATGGACACACACCGCAATCAACACACACACACACACACACACACGAGTGAGAGGAAAGAAACAAGGCATGACTGCATGACTGACTGACCTGCCGGCAGTAGTGAGGAGGAGAATGCTGATGCGTCGAGTTTGTAGAAGTGGCATGCGGTGGAGCTGAGGGTGATGACCTGTGGGTGGAGGGGATACTCGGGGTCGCCGTGGTAGTAACGACCCACCACACGCTGACGCAAATCCTTCATACGCTCCTCAGTCACCTAAACACACACATCCATCCACCCAAACGTCTTCCTTGTCTCTCTCCGCGCCAGACTGTCTGGCTGAGTGCTGACCTGCACGACGCCAGCAGCCTTGGGCAAGGCGACCACATCGACCTTGCGCGTGGCCGATGGCGACTGTTCGCCGCCGTGGTCTGGTTTGGGCAGGAGTGCGGCCAGGTGGCCACCCACATCGTGTTGGTGGCTGCTGTCGTAGTGCTGGGCGAGGGCCTGCCTCAGCGATGGGTCGTCGAGGACCAGCACGACGTCCACCTGGAAGAGCCGCACGATGTCGCGGATGTGGTCCCTGCTGGCCTGGGGGGGCGCATTCAATATCACACCTGTGGTCAAGCCAAACAACACACACACACACACACACCCCCCAAACAGATGAGCCCACCATGTCAGTCACGTACACTCTGTGGATGCATGGACATACCTGAGTAGGTGAGTTTCTCTCTCGGCGGCAGGTCGCGGACAGTAGGCTCGCCGCGCCCGTCCTCCTGCCGCATGACCAGGTCTGGCACGAGCGGCGGCCTCTCGGGGGCCCTCATCTCCACCGGCTTGCTGTGCGGGTGGTGCTCATCCTCACCAGCCATGTCCAACAGCGCATCGTCACCCATGCGCACGTTGAGGGCCGCGCTCAGACGAGAACACAACTGATGGACAGACACGCAATAGTCTGTCTGTCTGTCTGTCGTTCCATCTGGTGGGTACCTACCTTCTTGAAGAGGGGGTAGTCGTCATTGATGTGCAGGCTGCCGAAGAAGTACATCAACGGCCGATTCACCTCCTGAGCCAGCCAAACATGCGAAGCCCCGGCTTTCTGCCAGCTTTGTCTTTGCTGTGCTGGTGACCTACCTCTGTTTCGACAGAATCGATGAGGGTCGCGCCGATGGTGCCTGGCAAAAACTGCAGCTGAAGCTTGTCGTTGCCGCCCCTGTCAGGTCAGACCACACACTTACACATACACACACACACGTCCTGCCGTTGATAATGATGCTCACCTTGGGTCCAGCTCGACGTAAGCCGGGGTCCAGCCCTGATCGATATATCGACACGCAGAGGCAACAGACAGACGAACAATGGTGAGGTAGGTCTTCTCAGCCCCTTTCCTCTCGTCCTGGCATGCACAGCACACATACTCACTCACCTGTCTGACGGCATAGTTACACAGCAGCAGAGCAAGGGATGTCTTGCCCGACGAGCTCGACCCCGCTATCAACACCTGACCAACACCCACACACACAGGAGGACAAGTTGCCAACCAACCACTCTGCAGCTAGCTAGCTCCTGTGTCTGTCATCCTCTCCCCCCCTCTCCCCACCCACCCTGGGCCCCCCCTTGCTGGTCATGAGGGCGTCGAGTCGCCTCCGATGCAGCACCGCCGCTGTGTTGAGGTACTCGTTCATCGGCGGGTTCTGGTCCTGGTAGCAGAGGTCGGTGCTCTCCAGACCTTTCACCTCCAGCGTGCAGCCTGTCCAGGTGTATACGGCCGTCTGCTCGCCGCGGGCGAGGTTGCGCTGCAGTCCTGGGCATAGTGATGCGCCGAAGATCTCTGCCGAGAGGGGAGGCCGGGTGAGGAACTGCTGCCGACCCTGAGGCTGCTCGCTGCGGTCCTGGTCGGGAAGCAACTGCATCCGAGAGAGAGATGGCCCACACACAGGCGATGAATGAGTGAAGAGCATGCCATCTGTGTGTCTGTTCTTGTGTCGTGTCCTCCTTACCGTGACGGATACATTGTCGTTTCGTCCGATGAGGAGCCTCAGCTCCTGGTTGGTCTTCAGATGCCAATGGCGAGTGTTCATCACTGCGCACCGCCATGCATTGCTGGCACTGCTGCCGTGGAACCGTGTAAATCGCGATCGCGGGTTTAGGGTCTAGGGTTCATAGACCGACGATCTACTGATCTGTGAGACATGCATGGATTCAGAAGCATGGTACTGAATCGGACTCGCAAAGAATCGGAGGAGCAGCAGCAGCAGACAGGGGGGGAGAGGGGCGAGGTGATGATGCGAGCCGTAGGCAGAGAGGTAGGTAGATAGTATAGCAGAAAGGCTATAGTTGGTGGATGCTTTGTGGTGAGGGAGGTGAGGTGTCTGCCTATCCGTCTGTTGTGCGTGTGTGTGTCTATGCTATGGGCCGAGGTTGTGTGCGCCATGCCGTTGGTTCGTGTGTGTGTCTGTGGAAACGAAGAACAAACGGAAAGCAGCTTCCGTCAAGAACACATACCATACGTGTACACAGAAAGGGTTCTTCAGACACACAAGGACACATCAATGCAATGCATGCAAGTCTGTCTGCTGCAAAAGCGCATGGATTCTGTCTACATCATGTCATGAGAGGCAGCTGGCTGCGTGCATACGCCACGTCTGGCCTCCTGTCCATCCTCCGTCCATCCATCCGTCCACCCCCCACCCCACCGACCAGTGTCGCAGTCGATCAACCTGCATACATCACATCCATGACGCACACAATGAATGCATGTGTGTCGCTCTGATCTGGCTCATCCTCTGCCCCCATCTCACCCTCTTCCTCCTGCTGCTGGCCATCGCCCTCGCCCTCTCCGTCGGTGTCGTCCCACTCATCCTCCTCCCACTCACCCTCATCGCTGTCGCCGTCATCCGCACTATCCTCGTCATCCTCTGCAGACACACACATACATAGGAGTAAGACACCTAGCAAGGCGGGCTGGGCACCGCACACACACCACTTACCCTCACCACTATCGCCATCGTCGTCATCCGCACCCTCATCTGCACACCACCACACACACGCCGATTCATCCAACCGACACACAGAGACGGGGGCGGCCGGCTGCACACTCACCCTCATCAGCGGCTTCCTGTTGGTTGACCACCATGTCTGCGATGGTGCTGCCCAGCAGGCCGCCCACCAGAGGGGCGGTGGTGGGCCGGCGGTCCTTGATGGCATCAGATGCATCACCGACTGGCGGCTCGTTGGTGACGACAGAAACAAACACTGCATAAAGGACGACTCACTCAGCAGATAATCTGCTATCTTGTTCCCTTACCCATGTGGACGTCGGGGAAGATACCCAGATCGATCGATGCGACGAATGGGCTGTCGAGTGGTGTCAGTAGCACAGTGCGAATCTCACCGGGGGGATGGCTACTGTCCACCCTGGTCGCCACAATGGCGGTGCATCGGTTGGGGGGCTGGTGGGGCGACTGGTTGAGGAGGCCGTCCAGCACACCGCCGTGGGCATGCCTAAACAGACCAACACATAACAGAGGGAAGAGGCCGTCATGGGATGGATGGATGGATGTCTGCCTGAGTGTGGTGTGGCCTGCGTACCGATCCACGTGAACCAAAGGCGTCTTGCCCCAATTGGCCATTGGGGGGGCCATGATGGTCCTCATGATGAAGGACGACACCGAAGCATGAGTGATCACCTCATCACCGGCCGTCCAGCTGCCCCCCTGCGGGCGGATTCGGCATTTGACGGGCGGGTTGTCGTTGATGGTGTGTGTGTGGTATGGGTGGGCGGGGGGGAGGAGGGGGTTGATGTCCAGCTCGTAGCCCGGCTCGTCGCGGAGGGCACGCACACCGCCGCCCGGCTGGTCGAACAGCTCAAAACGGCCGTAGTCGCCGCCGAAGTTGACGTGTCTGCCGACCATCTTCCACAACCCAATCACACGCACACCGGCCAAATACGCCTACACAGACACCACACGACGGACAGACAGACACACACACATACAGACAGACAGACCGATGAGTGCCACCCACCCGCCCCGCGCTCATCTGCCCACCTGTTTGCTATCGTGCCGCTGCAGGTCGACCACAGCCAGTGTGATGGGCAGCTGACAGAAGCCCCTCTGCCGCGCGAAGCGCAGCGCATTGGTCACCTCGGTCCACTGCTGCGTGTCCACCAGCCAGATGGCCTTCAGCAGCAGAGGGCGGTCCAGCTGAGCGTCGAATGCGATGATGGTCTGCAGCCCCCTGGCCACCAGGCAGCGATTGAGTCGGTTGCGAAGGACGGCGGCCGAGAAGTCGACTTCCCAGAGGAAGTGCGCCGTGGCTCTGAGGCTGCCGACCTCCGGCTGGCTGCACACATACGCAGATCACACACCCACAAACAGACACACCCACCTGTTCACTGCCGCTCTCCCTCCCTCATGTCATTTCTGTGTGGTCTGCATACGTGTGGAGGGCATCTCTGTCGTCTTTGTGAAGGAAGTCGAGTGCGTGTTCGTCGATAACGGCACCATGGCGGTCCGCAGTGTGGTTGTTGCCCATCTCGCCCTCTATACGCTCCTGCAGGGCCGATCAACTTCACGGCAGGTTGCTCATGGATGAAAGCCAGCCGTTCATTCCAATTGCTGACAACTCAAGGGTTAGGATGTAGGGTTTGACCAAGAAAAGGTTTTTCCTAGGTTTAGGGTTTCCCCACTCAATGAGATGACGACGACTCACTCAATCGCCATTATTGGGCAGGCAGCGGATACGTACAAGCAAACATTCACGTAGAATGACACTCATCACGTCACGCAATATAGTTAATATCAGTACTATAGTACACCGAATCAATCAGTCAATCAGCCTCCCTCCCTCCATATTTGTCCATCCATATCATCCATCGATCGTACAACGACAAACAGCTGTATCCTACCTACGAAAAACCGAATCAATCGCCCAACAGACACCTAGCCTATCTCTCTCTCGACGCACAATGGCTGCCTACTGCGTGCTCGTCCGACAAAGACACAGACACTACGATTGACCCAGCGCATCGGGCCCGTCGAGCTCATCCATCGCCCGCCTCACGAACACCGCCTTGTGATAGCCGCACATCTGCACCACCTCCCGCACCATGCCCATCAACACACCCGGACTGTCAGCAGCAGCAGCCGTCGCCCGCTCATCCTCGGACACCGAGCTGGAGCTGCCCCGCCGTCCACGCTTGCTGGTCTCCCTGTCTTTCCCGCCCTTGACCACCATCTCTTGGTGTAGGAGACACTTGACGCCCACCTGCTTCCAGCACTCAATGGTGCCGCCGACCGTCCTCTCCCAGCACACCCAAGGCTGGTGCTCACTCTCGCCGGGTGCCGACGGCTCGAAGGGCTCACTGCCGAGTGACCCGCTACTCGACCTGCCCCCCGGTTGCTGCCCGATCGACGCCAGGCCTGGCGGCATCGTCTCTTTGGCGAAAACCGAGCTCATGTGCTGCGATACGGCGTGGAAGGGGCCGGCAGCTTGGCCGGCTGGCGACGCACGCTCCGCCGTCGCGCTGAGGCATAGGGCCAGTGCTGCCGCGAGTGTCTGCATGCGGACAGCGCCGAGGAGCTGGGCGAGGGGCGGCAGCAGGGAGGGGTCGCTGGCTGCGGCCTCTACCAGCTTCTGGATCGACGCACTCCCACCAGCCCGGCGACCACCGCCACGCTGGAAAAAACGACCCAGAAACCTGATTGATCAACACACACAGGCGCGCATGCGACAAATGGGTCATCGTTGCGTATGTATCTCTCCCGTGTGTCTTTCCCTGCCTACCCGTCTCTGTGTGCTTTGGACGCCAGTATGGGGGCAGGGTCATAGCCAGCAAGGCGCACAAGTCCCTCCACCAGCCGCTCTGCCCTGCCGTCCGTCGCGTACTGCCCCGGCTCTTTGGAAAAGTCCGACAGGACCGCATACAGCAGAACGGCGAGCGCTGCGTCATTGGCCTGCCCCTCGCGCAACAGCCTATCGAGCCCCTGACGCACCGGTGCCACTGTCCTTGCGGCCATGTGTGGTGAGCTGCTCTTCTCCCCCATCGATGGGTGGGACAGCAGCCGATCCAGTGTCGCGGTGAGGGCCGTTTCTCGCTCCTCGGAGACACTCTTGATCCACCCGATAACGCGGGACGCATCGACCAGGTCCGGCGAGGGCCTGGGGACGGCGGGGAAGGCACCGGGATAAGTGGACGGCGCCGTCTCGCTCAGCTGAAGACGCGACCGCAGCGCGGCGACCGCCCTGCTCCTCTCCCACGCGACTGCGAAACACACCGTGAGGCCTTTCGACGCACAGAATGTCTCGAACTTGGCCGCATCGAATGGTGGCGAGAAGCAGAGGGCGGCCCAATCGAGACAGCTGGTGGGGGCGGTGAGTGGGAGGAGGGTCTCGGTGCAGAGGCTATAGCAGAATGGGGCAATGATGTCCTCGTCAAGGATCCACTTCATCAGCACCAGCAGCTTCATGTACGACGACGTCTTCGGTGGGCATGACGTGGCTGCCGGTGAGCCGATCCACTTGGCCACTTGGGGCTCCACCAGCGACGCGACAGCCTGGAGCAGAGCCACCACTTGCCCCGACCCACACTTGACCTGGCCCACAGCGGGACCTTCGTCCTTCCTGTCGCCATAGTAGTTCAGCAGCTGGGCAAACGGCTTGTACAGCTTCTCGAGGTCAATAAGGGCTTCCTCCGACGTCCAACTGGAGCGCCGTGACGATGGATGGCTGTCGGGACCGTCACACTCGTGTGTGAGGCACAGCAGCACTCTCTCACCCCTTCGCCGCGTCTTGCGGAGGGTCTCCATCAGATCGGAGGGATCCAGGCCGTTGACGAACTCCTCTATCGCCTCGAACAGCCGCCAGCAGATGGAGAAGAGGCACACAATCCCGAGAGAGGGGGGGAAGCCCAGCCCGTCACCGGCTCGAGGGGTCTCTCCATCCTCCGTCTGCACCAGCGGCCACAAGCTGACGGGCAGGTAGCTGGCGAGTGACGACGTGTACTCGTAGGTCGACTTGATGACAGACCCGACAGCCGACGCAGCCGGGTCGGTCACTGTGGCCGCCAACGAGCTGAGGGTCTGCATGGCCGCCGCAGACAGGGAAGCATTTGTCGTGCTACTCCCGCCGTCTGTCGTTGTCTGAGGTGCTGTTGTTGCCGCTCCCTCCTGTTGTCTCATGGCCGCGCTGTCCGCCACGGGAGCCATCCAGAATTGCACAAGTGGCGCCAGCCTCGGCAGCTGGGCCTGCCATTCGTGCGGCCCCGGGCCCGTCAGCCCACGCTCCACTCGTTGGTGAGCCTCGCTGGCTGGTATCCATTGCGTCGCGCCAGCATAGAGGATGGTGTCGAGCAGCTGTAGCCTCTCGGGGTGACAGTAGCCGCCGAGGAAGCTGACATCGCCGTCCTCGCGCCACTTGCGCCGCACAGAGACGGGGGGGAAGGGCTCGTCTGACGGTCGAGTCTCGCTGCTAGGGGCGGCGGGGTGGTGCTCCACATGGGCAGAGGGAAAGAGGAGTCCACCGAGCACGCTGAGAGAGTGCCGGTAGGCCGACGTGCTCACGTAGATCGCAGGCAGGGCGGGCCGGTCGAGATGGGCATACGCGCTGCCGCTCTCCTCATGGTCCTGTGATGGCTCCTTGGCTGGCAGCAGAGGTGACCCTGGTGGCGTCTGTATGGTGCCCGTCGCTAGGCCTAGACAATCGTGGACAAACGCCAGTGTCGATGGGCCCACTGGTCGCCATGGATCGACGAGCAGCACCATGAGAAGTGTCTCGATGTAGGGGTCCCATACCGTCCTCTCCCCGCCTGCAGCCGCAGGCTCCCCCTCCAGGAAGCTCACCCACATGCCGCGCTTCGCTCCGTCAATGTCCGTCAGCCACGCCTCAATCAGGCCGAGCAGGTGTGTGGGCGACCCTTCGAGCAGGTACCCTTCATCGATGGCCGTGCCCTCGTCAACCCGAGAAGCATGCCACCGCCTGTGCCGCCGATAGCAGCCGATGGACAGGTGGCTCAGCACCCCCTGAATCTCCCGCAGGAGAGGCCAGCTGGCCCCCAGACGCCTCAGGCCACCGGCCTCCTTGAGCCGCGGCCCGAAGGCCCGTGTGATCATCTCGGCCTTGTGCATGCCGATCCACGGCGGATCGCCGTCAAGTTGCGGGGAATGAGAGCTGAGAACCCGCTGGATTGCGTGCCAGCAGTAGAGCAGCCGCGTGTGACTGTCGGGATAGATGGCGGTGACCGTCTTGGCGAAGGTGTCGAGGAGGAGAGTGACACCCGGCAGGACAGCGGGGGCGTTGGCTGCCGTCTGGTGCCACTGTGTGCGCTGGATGAGGGACAAGAATGTCTGGTCGATGATCTGGGCTGACGGGTCGATAGATGTGCCGCCGGCAAGGCCGCGACACATACGCTGAACGAATGAATCAAACACGTGGAAATGGCTGCCGACGTGCAATACAAGGGCCTTTCTGTCCATACCAATGTATCTCACCTACCTCAGCAATTTGCGCCGTGACGGCCGTCAGCAGCCGCGTCGCCTCCGACCTCACCAACACATCCACGCTGCACTCCTACACCACCACGAGAGAGAGAGAGAGAGAGAGAGCGCGTAGTAAGTCACTCGCCGTTGGTTCCTCCCTCCCATCCAGGGTCTGCCCACCCCACCTGCTCTATGAAAGGGACCAGTGCGTTAGCGAGCTGGTTGACCTCACTGTATGCGTACGGCCGACCCTCTCGATCGAAGAGCCCGCCGTCACAGCCCCCAACGACCCTCTCAACCGCAGCGCTCACTGACGCCGGGAAGGCATCGCTCGTGAAGCTTATCACTGAGGCTGCCTGGCGCCCATCGGTGTCGCGCGAGGCTGGCGGGCCGGTGTGTGTGATGCAGATGGGTCGCCACCTGAGTGACGAGGGCGCAATCATGTAGGGGAGAAGTGCGTGGACGACGTGGGGGCGGGCCTCGATGAGGTTGCACAGGTGCTCTCTGAAGGGGAGCTGAGCCGCCGACGGATTGTGCATCGAGAGCTCGCCCAGCAGCAGCACGGCAAACTCGCTCTCCACCTCCCCACGGTTGGCCACATCGCCTATATTGGGGCTCCTCAGCCACTCTGTCACATCAAACTGCCTCAGCAGCCGTGCCGCGTTGTCCTCCCCATCCAGACACCGACAGGCCTCCCAGTACAGCGCCACGAAGCGGGCAGGACAGAGATGGGGCCGAAACAACCGCCACCACGAGCCCTTGGCGCCGAGACCACTCAACAGGATCTCTCCGCCGCCCTCCTCGGCAGACAGTGCCTCAGTGATGGCCTCGAGTGCACGGCTCATGACGTCCGTCGAGCACATGAGCGATGGGCTCGGCCCGACGGTGACGGTGCGGTTGGTGGAAGCCAGGGTGACCTCATATGGGGCGATGCTCCGGTTGGCGAAGTCGCTGAGCGGTGCGGTGCTGGCCGTCTGTGCGTCGAGAATTGTGTGGATGAGCCGGTAGACTGGGTGGGAGTGGACGGCGGCGCGCTTGCTGGCCAATGAGAGTAAGGGGTCGAGAAGGGAGTGGGTCAGTGGAGATGTGGCGTGGAGACGCACCAGCCGCTGACACAGCAGCACCACACGATAGGCCATCTCAACGAACTCCTGCGTATGCAGAGATACATAACATACATGGAGTGGAGACCACCCATCCGTGGGTCTGTCTTCTTCTCCCTCCTGCC